>SNQJ01S0245971.1:0-13158 GCA_010110895.2 Picea sitchensis | reverse complement strand
AGTTCACCTGGCGGAGTGTTGACTCCAGGGGTTATTGATGTCTACCAATATGTCAAGAGGCGAGTGGCACCCTTGGAGCACATGGTCCATCCTGATGGGCACATCGCACAAAAGAAACAAAAGAGGCGAGTGGCACCCTTGGAGCACCTAGTGCGTCCTGAAGGGCACATCGCGTTGATGATGATAGAGGGATGAACCTAGATGGACCTAAGAAAATTAACACATTAAGAAATTTTTAAAACAACTTCCCTAATTAAATGTCACCTAGTTTAGAATTTAAGTTCTAAGTCTAAAACTTTGCTAGGGGTAAAATTTTGTCTACCCTTAAGAAAATATCTTTACAAAAATAAAATAATAAAAAGTTAAAATAAATACCACTTGAGTAATAATTTTGGTCTTCATAATTTTTTGTGTAAAATGAAGAGAGTAAGAACTTAAATAAAAACTGTGGATATAAAAGGTAAAGAAGAAATTTATTATTTTAACTTGTGATAGTTTAAAAGATACTAAATTAATAATAAAAGGAAAAGAGGATAAATTGCACAACTGCCCGTTTTAGCTCTAATAAAAAGGGGAAAGAGGGAAACTATAAGAATTAGGAAACTAAGGAAAGGAGGTAACATAAAAAGGGAAAGAGGGGAACTTATGGTAAAAAGCGGGAGGTCAACTTAGTAAAGAATCTACATTTAAGAACCTTCTAAATTGAACTAAATTAGCAACTTCATAATAGGGAAAGCCTTTAAAACCTGTAAGGGAATCTAGGGACACCTAGGAGTAATTTTAGGAGTAACTCAAGGTGGGTGAGGGAAATAAGACAATTAATAAATTAAAGAAAATAATTATTGGAGGAATGTGGAGGATGGGTGAGACTTGTACGAAGGAGAATTTTTAGGAATTTTTTTATTAAAACTTAAATTAAATGAGATTTAGGGAAAGAATGGAAGTTCAAAAACTTTATAAAAGAGAGGGAGGAGAAGGAAGAAGGGCATGGACAATTAGCGTAACATTATGCTGTCGGAATAGTGACTTGACTGATTTATTTGTGGGAGTTGGGATTTCCTAGCTTGGTCAGGAGTAGTTGCTCGGCCTTGTGAGGCGAGCTGGGAGCTAGACGTACCATCTGGATAGTATGTGGCCCCTTTGTGGCTCGGGGGGCTAAGGGGGAAGAAGAGTACCCCTAGCGTTGGCTAGGAGGTACCGGTGAGGTCTCGATGGTCGGTGAGCGGGAGCGGCACAGAGAGTGGGGACGACACTCAAAGCAGGCAAGGGGAAACAATACGCTCTTCTATTTTGTAGAATAGAATGCATATTGTTTTTTAACTAGATTGAATGTTAGATTGATAGCGGACCCCTCTTCTTAGCCTAGATGATTGTTTGGTTGATTGATTTCCCGAGGCCTTCTCCCTTCTTGACTCGGCATCCCTGTGGTTGACTGTGACCCATGTGTTGTTTTCTCTTTGTCCTTAGTATGTCAGTCCTCACCTGAGCAGTCGGCTAGGAGCTTGATCTACGGTTGTCGCCTTAGTGTTAAAAGACCTATGGATCTCAACGCCCTACTTTTCTGTGCGAGGATGGTGAAGCAAAGGAAAAACTCAGCCATCTACCTCTGCTGTGTCCTTGGCTGAATGGTTTCCTTGCTCCTTGATGCGTTTAATAACCTTGGAATTGATTGATGGTGAAGTTCCTTGTTGTGCATTTTATGATCACCAGATAAGTTTATCTCTGCATTTTATTTATTGTTGGATGGACCCGCACTGTGTGGCATCGCCTTCCTCACAACCTAACCCTATGACTGTTGATGGCCCTTTTTCTCTGCATTTGTCTCTGCACAGTAATAATGGATGAATTTTGTCTTGAACTTTTGCCCATTCATTGAATGCCTAAAATTTTGTGGTCAACGTTCTGGTTGGGGTTTTATTGTTCCTTGGTTTGGATCCTTGTGCTTTTGCGTTACTCTTCATGGATTTACTTTCCCGGACGTTATATATCTGCATTTAAATCATTGATGTGTAGTTTACAGTCATTGACAATCACTGTTATGGTTAATGCATTGTTGTATATACATGGAGGCCTTTTAGTGGCTAATCTGTTCTGTAATAGATGTTTATATATTACCTCTGTTATTAAAAATATAAAGGAAATTTCAAATTTGTTAGATAATGGATGTAATGGCGAATTCGTAGATCATGGATGTGGCATATTCATGATTAATTAATGGTGGTGGAGTTTTAGAATCTGTTGGCAATCCTTGGTATAATTATAATTCATTGTCGTATGTACATGGAAGAAATATAATTGTAGTGAAATTTGTTTTCTGTATGTTAATGTGTAATAACAGTGAATTTCCATTGATGAAACAGTTTTTAAAGAAAATCCCTGATAGCAGTGGCCTTCCTGTTAGCTAACTCATGCAAAAATACTGGTGATTTACCTCACTCTTCGCTCCAACAATTATTACTGCGATATTACCTCCAGGGGCACCTTGAACTGTAGCGTGTTACCTGCACTTAAACGAACCTGCATGCCTACCATCTTCTAGGATTGTAACTCGTTTTAAAACTATGATCCGTTACCTTTTAAACTCTTGACTTTCACCCTGAAAACTGTAATGAAAGCACGTCCTTTCGCCTCTGCAACCATTAAATTTGTGCCTCTGTCATTGTTGGCTTCACCCTCCCTCTGCGACTATATTAACTTTCCACTAGCTGGGAAAACCACCTTGGCAGTACACAGGCACCTCACCATCTTCGGGATTCTGAACCAGACATCCAGGATTTTGTTTTGTTTTAAAGGTGTCTCCACGCTGTCAGGATAAAGTTGCCATTGATGGTTGCCAGGTTGATTTTGGTTTTTTGATACTTGCCGAGGGAGTTAGTAGCCAAATTGTTAGCTGCCAAATCGATTTTGTGATTTCCGGCATGCGCTCACAAGTTTCCCTTTGATTCTGGCATGCTCTCACAACCGTTAGTTCTTGTTGCCAATTTTTCTTCTTTTAATTAGCAAAGTGGATGGGCCGCTAATTTTCGATGTTATTATTGTTCATGGTAATGTTTAATGTTAATACTAATGTTTATGGTAAGGTTAATTTTCAATGTTATTATTGTTTATGGAATGTTAATGTAAAGTAATGTTAATGTTAATGCTAATATTTATGGTAATGTTAATTTTCAATGCTATTATTGTTCATGGTAATGTTAATGTAATGTAATGTTTAGTGTTAATACTAATGTTTATGGTAAGGTTAATTTTCAATGTTATTATTGTTTATGGTAATGTTAATGTAATGTAATGTTTAATGTTAATGCTAATGTTCATGGTAATGTTAATGTTAATTTGGTCATTGTTTTATGGTATTGTTAATGTAATTGTTATAGATAACATATAAGGTGTAAGGTGATTGTCATTTTATTTAGTTTTTGTAATATAAAATGTAATGTGGTTATTATTTTATGGTAATGATGTTGAAATTTTATTATCATTGATAACAGATAAAATGTAATGTCTTGAACAAGTACAATAAGTCATTATAATTTAGTAAATGGAGATTTTCGATTGATTGAATTTACATTATTTTTAAGGTTGGATTTGGTAACTCGTCGACTAATGGAAATGAAATGGAGTGATTGATCTATATTTATTGCCAATTGAGTCGTAGGTAATGCCGAGTCTTAACTAATAGTTGGTTGTTGTCAGAGTCCTTGACTTGCACCTTCCATAGAGGATGTGGTTGTTCATTTAATTATTGTTGTACTGGGTAGTAAACATTTAATTGCTTGGTCTGTTGTGTCGGGCGGGAAGTAGACGCCTCCTTGTTCCACAGAACATTCACCAGCCGTGAGACCTTAAAAGGTTAAAATTGATGGGAACCTGGGCTTGAGCGTTGCTCATGTGTCTTGGAGGTCCTAACTTTTGCAGGGTAAGACGGGCGGGTAGACAGTCTTATTTATTTGTCGATTGATTGTCATTCATTGCATGCAGATACTCGATGTGCGTCTTAGGTCGTCATGCTATTTTCTTCATCGTATGTGTTTTGCACATCGTCGTATGGAAATGTAGATTCAAATGTATTTATTATCCTTGTACACACGTGCACACACAAAAAAAAAAATTCACTTGTTATAAGAGGTTGTCGTCGCAAGGGAGGAGGGTTGTTACATGTGGTATCAGAGCGGGTTCAACCTGTGACTTGGGATCACTACAACTTTCATTTATATGATTGATTATACGGATGTTGATTGAGTTGACTTGTGTCCATGCACAAAATCATGGTTAGAGGACGTTGCGGAGGCAGATGATGGGGTGCAAGGGGAGGAGGTGCAACTTCTCCAGTAGCATCCATGTCCGAGGGGTCGAACCCCTAGGGAGATGAGCAGGTTCTCGGACAAGAGCAAATAGCAGTTGGTGATGTAGTCGAAATGATGAGATCTTTTTAGTGCATGTTTGAGGCCCTAATCAGCCATTTGGAAAGAGATGAGGCCAGAGCACCGGCACCTGCCGAGGCTCCACCGCGCGCTCCGGATGGTACTGGTAGCATTCACCGTGAACTCGAGAAGGTCAAATTTCTCGAGTTCTTTGGTGCCTCGGATGGCGCAGCCACCGAGGCATGCTTGGAGAACATGGCGATGTGCTTCGCACTTCGTGATTATACGTCAAACATGAAGGTCCGCATGGTGGTCTTTCAACTGAAGGGGAGCACTCTTCTATGGTGGAAGACGCTACTACCACAGTTGAACATGACCGTTGAAGATGTGCCATGGGCACTATTTGAGGAACGGTTTCGAGAAAGGTACCTTTCAGAGGAATTCATTGAGCGTCATCTCAATGAGTTCAATGCCCTACAATAGAGAGGTTGTACGGTGCCCGAGTACGAGGCCCATTTTATGGAGTTGCTCTGGTATGCTCCGCACCTTAACATGGAGAAACTTAAGGTCAACAGGTTTGTGTTCGGCCTTAATGGCCGCCTGAGTGCAAAGGTTAGGATTTTAATGCCTCAAACCTTGCACGATGTTGTCCAGAAGGCCCTCATAACAGAGGAGGATCTTACCAGTGGGGGTCAAACCAGGACTCCAGTGAGACCAGAAGGGCAGGGTTCATCTGGAACACTGCAGCACAAGACACCAGCGAGACATATGTTGGGATATCGTGGCTTCCAGAGGGGAGCCACTTTCACTACACCCCGATGAACTACGCCTCAACAACGGACACCTTATCAGGGACCACAACATCATCAGCAGCGTCGCCCGCAGCAACAGTAGCTTAGGCATGTTCAACGGAACAGACCAGGGTTCCAGGCCGATGGGAAGTCATCTTCTACTTCAGGTACCAGGACTACTGGGCCGAAGAAAGGGTGTTGGATGTGTAGGGAGCCACACTACCAGTGTGACTGTCCTGTGGAGAGGACCAAAGCATCCAGATCAGCCGGACCCACTACCATGGGAGATATGGGCAAGGCCCATCGGATTCATGTAGTGGTGAGTAACCGCCAGGCAAAGCACCAATCGACTGTGCTCGAGACGACAGGTACTGTCGCTGACCAGACACTTAGTATTTTGATAGATCACGGTGCTACCGAGAGTTTCATTTCTGGTGCAGTGCTAAAAAGGATTAAGTTAAGGGTAGTCGAACATGACGAGTTTAGCTTCGTAGAAATGGCTTCGGGAGCCAAACAAAATGTTGGAGGAAAGGTTATGAACTGTATCCTTAACCTGGGAGAGTTTCTCACAAGGGCCAACCTGTACATCACAATCCTAGGATCTTATGATGTTGTGATTGGTATGGACTGGTTGGAGTCGCATGAGACGATACTCAATTGCAAGACAAAATGGTTGATCTTGGTCGACGACGAGGGCTAGAGACGTGTGATTGTAGGACAGAACCAGGGAGTTTCCCTGAGGTTCATCTCTTCCTTGCAACTTCGGAAGAGCATGCGCAAGGGGTGCAAGATTTATGCGATCCTTGCATTAAATGAGAAGGGAGTAGCGAAAGGTCTAGAACACCTTCCGGTGGTGAGATATTTTGTGGACGTGTGTCTGGAGGAGTTACCTCAGATGCCGCGGGAGAGGGAGTTGGAGTTTACCATAGACCTAAAACTAGGGACTGAACTGATAGCAAGAATGCCTTATCATATGTCAACCCCGGAGTTACAAGAGTTGAAAATGCAACTGAAAGAGTTGTTGGACCTGGGATTGATATGTCCTAGTGTGTCATCGTGGGGTGCACCTGTTCTTTTCATATGAAAGAAGGACATATCGTGGAGGCTTTGCATTGACTACTATCAACTGAACACGGCTACGATCAAGAATCAATATCCATTGCCGAGAATTGATGACCTGTTCGATCGAATGAAGGGTGCAACGGTGTTCTCTAAGATCGATTTGCGATCAGGGTATCACCAATTGCGGATCAAGGAGGATGATGTCCCTAATACCTCCTTTAAGACGAGGTTTGGACATTACGAGTTTACTATTTTACCGTTTGGACTGACAAATGCCCCAGGGGTATTTATGAGTTTGATGAATGGGGTGTTCCGCGAATACTTGGACAAGTTCATCCAAGTATTCATTGACGATATCTTGATTTTCTCTCGTATGAAGGAGGAGCATGACGAGCACTTGCGCTTGGTACTATAGTGTATGGGAGAGCACAAATTGTATGGGAAGTTGTCCAGATTCTCTTTTTACCAATCGAAGATTCACTACTTAGGGCATGTCATCTCCGACGAAGGCATCACCGTGGATCCAGCCAAGGTCGAGGCTATTATGGAATGGACTGTGCCGACGAATGTCACAGAAGTGCATAGCTTTATGGGTTTAGTAGGATACTATCGATGGTTTGTCGAGGGATTTTCGAAGATAGCAAATCTAATCACGGAATTGTAGAAGAAAAATAAGAAGTTTGTTTGGACCGAGAAATGCGTGGAAGCATTTCGGAGGCTTAAGGAGTTGTTGACAACAGTGCCGATACTAAAGGTACCTGACATGGATGCAGACTTCTTGGTATGCACAGACGCATCCAAGGAAGGTTTAGGCGGAGTCTTGATGCAAGACAGATGAGTGATTGCTTACATTTCGAGGAAACTGAGAAGGCATGAGGAGAACTATGCGACACACGATTTGGATTTATTAGCCATCATATATGCCTTGAAGGTTTGGAGACACTACCTTGTTGGATGAAAATTTGAGCTAAAGACTGATCATTGTGGACTACAACACATTTTTACGCAAAGCGACCTGAACATGCGACAACGGCGTTGGTCAAAATTGCTTAGCGAGTACGACTTTGAGATTACTTATATAAAGGGAACAGTGAACCGAGTGGCGGATGCTTTGAGTTGGAGGCCACGCATATTTTCGGTGTTGCCTCTTCAGACGAATTTACGTGAAAATATTCTAACTTTACAGCGTGACGATGACTGGTACAAAGAGGTTGAGGATTTTATCAGACAAAACACAATGATGGTACCACGATTTGAGGGATTTTCATTTGATGGCGATGGTTTATTGAGGTTTAAAGGTAAGATTTACGTGCCGCCAAACGACGAGCTGAGGAAGTTGATCCTAAGCGAGGCTCATAGAATAGTGTACATGGCTCACCCAAGAGTCACGAAGATGAGGGCAGACCTTAAATCCTTATTTTTCTGGAAGGGAATGAAGGTAGACATAGTCAACTATGTGGCCAAATGTATAGAATGTCAACAGGTAAAGGCTTAACATAGACACCTAGTACGATTACTACAACCAAACGCTATTCTAGAATCGAAATGGGAGGTTATTTCGATGGATTTTATTGTTGGATTGCCACTGATGGCAAGGAGACACGACTCGATTTTCGTAGTAGTAGACACTCTGACAAAGAGTGCTCACTTTATTCCTGTGTGTATGATGTATTAGGCACCTGACATAGCTAGAGTTTTCATCAGTGAGATTGTGAGGCTGCATGGCGTGCCTAAGAGGATTATATCCGATTGAGGATCGATGTTTACTGGACGATTTTGGACGAGTTTCCAAGAGGCCTTGGGAACCCAACTTAACTTTAGTACTGCGTATCACCCGAAGACTGACGGACAGACCAAACGAATGAACCAAACCTTGGAGGACATGTTGCGCATGTACATAATGGACCAACAAAAGAGTTGGGAAGAATTCTTTCCTCTAGTAGAGTTCTCTTACAACAACAGTTACCAAAGCACCATTAAGATGGAACCTTTCGAGTTTCTTTATGGGTGACCGTGTCGGACGTGCTTGAGTTGGGATTAGCTTGAGGATAGGGTCCTGGTGGGACCAGAAGTGATCCAAGAAATGGAACAGTAGCTGCAAACTATAAGACAAAGGATTAAAGAAGCGCAGGATCGACATAAGAGTTATGTTGATGCGCACTGTGTCGATTGTAGTTACAAGGTCGACGATCGAGTCTTCTTGCAGGTTAAACCGCATAAGAGTTCGATCAAGTTTGGGAAGGGAGCTAAACTCTCCCCTAGGTTCGTTGGACCTTTCGAGATTGTGGAGAGAAAGGGGCCCATGGCCTATCGACTAGCCTTGCTTGATTCTTTGAGGCGTATGCATGATGTTTTTCATGTATCTGTTTTGAGACATTATATTAGTGATCCTACACATGTTATTGACATGAGTTCCTTGCAGGTATCAGACGAGGGGGTGCTCACGGCTGAGCCGATATGCATATTGGCGCATTGTGTTTGAAAGTTACGACGTCGAACGGTAGATCAGGTCAAGGTCCAGTGGGACAATTATAGTCCTCACTCGGAAACCTTGGAGGACGCATATGATATGCGCCAACAGTTTCCATTTTTGTTTGATAGTTAGACATATGATACTGTGATACACTTTATTTTCGGCTTTTATACTGTGAAACTTTGGGACGAAGTTTAGACCAAGAGGGGGTGTATGTAACATCCCACTCTAGCTCACTGAGAGAACCTATTCTTTGAGGACACTTGCTCGCAAGTGATCCGTATTATTATGATATTAAAACATTTGACATTGATTATAATGCGTTATGGGTAGATTGACATGTTGTTTTACTACATTGACATAGATAGGTGCTATTGTCTCGGTTTTACTCAGTGTGTAGGGCTTTGGACTTGGAGGATGCAGAGGCATCGATGGAACCCGTTGGACTCCGGACCGAGTCAGGGAGTGTGCCATTGGGGTTTGATTGTTTTACTATGATGTTAGTACATTTGATTAGATGATATGATGCAGACATGATCTGACATGATTTGTTGATAATGTAGGCTGATGATAGCTTGCCGACCAGACTCACATATGGAGTAAAGGGGTCACACATGACTACCAAAGAGGTTGAGAGAGAGGTGTGGAAAGCAGCCCTTCCACAGCCTACTAGCACTCCCGTCGTGGCTCGAACTGTAGGTTAATGATTACCTAGTTCGAGAGGACCCACGATGCCATGAGGGAAGACTGTGAAAGTCGCTCACGATGATTCTAAGGGGTGTGCAATAAGGCAGGGGCCTTATTCCTTAGAAGCCCTTAGTCTCCCACAAGTTCACCTGGAGGAGTGTTGACTCCAGGAGTTATTGATGTCTACCAATTAGTTAAGAGGCAAGTGGCACCCTTGGAGCACGTGGTGTGTCCTGAAGGGCACGTCATGCAAAAGAAACAAAAGAGGCGAGTGGCACCCTTGGAGCACCTAGTGCGTCCTGAAGGGCACATCGCATTGTTGATGATAGAGGGATGAACCTAGATGGAGCTAAGACAATTAACACGTTAAGAAATTTTTAAAAAAACTTCCCTAATTAAATGTCGCCTAGTTCAGAATTTAAGTTCTAAGTCTAAAACTTCGCTAGGGGCAAAATTTTGTCTACCCTTAAGAAAATATCTTTATAAAAAAAAAATAATAAAAAGTTAAAATAAATACCACTTGAGTAATAATTTTGGTCTTCATAAATTTTTGGGTAAAATGAAGAGAGTAAGAACTTAAATAAAAACTGTGGATATAAAAGGTAAAGAAGAAATTAACTATTTAAACTTATGATAGTTTAAAAGATACTAAATTAATAATAAAAGGAAAAGAGGATAAATTGCACAACTGCCCATTTTAGATCTAATAAAAAGGGGAAAGAGGGAAACTATAAGAATTCGAAAACTAAGGAAAGGAGGTAACACAAAAAGGGAAAGAGGGGAACTTATGGTAAAAAGAGGGAGGTCAACTTAATAAAGAATCTGCATTTAAGAACCTTCTAAATTGAACTAAATTAGCAACTTCATAATAGGGAAAGCCTTTAAAACCTGTAAGGGAATCTAGGGACACCTAGGAGTAATTTTAGGAGTAACTCAAGGTGGGTGAGGGAAATAAGACAATTAATAAATTAAAGAAAATAATTATTGGAGGAATGTGGGGGATGGGTGACACTTGTACGAAGGAGAATTTTTAGGATTTTTTTTATTAAAACTTAAATTAAATGATATATAGGGAACGAATGGAAGTTCGAAAAATTTATAAAAGAGAGGGAGGAGAAGGAAGAATGGCATGGACTGTTAGCGTAATGTTACGCTACTAGAATAGTGACTTGACTGATTTACTTGTGGGAGTTGGGATTTCCCAGCTCAGAGAGGAGTGGTAGCTAGGCCTTGCGAGGAGAGCTGGGAGCTAGATGTACCATCTAGATAGTGTGTGGACCCTTTACGACTCGGGGGGCTAAGGGGGAAGAAGAGTACCCCTAGCATTGGATGGGAGGTACCAGTGAGGTCTCGACGATTGGTGAATGGGAGCAACATGGAGAGCGTGGACGAAACTCGGAGCAGGCAAGGGGCAACGGTACGCTCTTCTATTTTGTAGAATAGAATGCATATTGTTTTGTAAATGGATTGAATGTTAAATTGATAGAGAACCCCCCTTCTTAGCCTAGATGATTGTTTGGTTGATTGATTTCCCGAGGCCTTTTCCTCGCTTGACTCGGCAGCCCTGTGGTTGACTGTGACCCATGTGTTGTTTGCTCGCCATCCTTAGCATGCCAATCCTCGCCTGAGCAGTAGGCCAGGAGCTTGATCTACAGTCGTTGCCTTAGCGTTAAAAGACCTATGGATCTCAACGCCCTGCTTTTCTGTGCAAGGATGGTGAAGAAAAGGAATAACTCAGCCGTCTACCTCTGTTGTGTCCTTGGCTGAATGGTTGTCTTGCTTCTTGATGCGTTTAATAACCTTGAAATTGATTGATGGAGAAGTTCCTTGTTGTGTGTTTTATGATCACCAGATAAGTTTATCTCTGCATTTTATTTATTGTTGGATGGACCCGCACTGTGTGCCATCACCTCCATCACAACTTAACCCTGTGACTGTTGATGGACCTGTTTCTCTGCATTTGTCTCTGCACAGTAATAACGGATGAATTTTGTCTTGAGATTTTTCCCATTCATTGAATGCCTAAAAATTGTTGGTCAACGTTCTGGTTGGGGTTTTATTGTTCCTTGGTTTGGATCCTTATGCTTCTGCGTTACTCTTCATGGTTGTACTTCCCCGGACGTTATATATTCGCATTTAAATCATTGATGTGTAGTTTACAGTTATTGACAATCACTGTTATGGTTAATGCATTGTTGTATATACATGGAGGCGTTTTAGTGGAGAATCCGTTCTGTAATACATGTTTATATATTACCTCTGTTATTAAATAAATAAAGAAAATTTTGAATTTGTTAGATAATGGATGTAATGGCGAATTCGTAGATCATGGATGTGGCATATTCGTGATTAATTAATGGTGGTGCAGTTTTATAATCTGTTGGCAATCCCTGGTATAATTATAATTCATTGTCGTATGTACATGGAAGCAATATAATCGTAGTGAAATTTTTTTACTGTACGTTAATGTGTAATAGCTGTGAATTTCCATTGATGAAACAATTTTGAAAGCAAATCCCTGATAGCAGTGGCCTTCCTGTTAACGAACTCATGCAACAATACTGGTGCTTTACCTCACTCTTCGCTCCAACAATTATTACTGCAATATTACCTCCAAGGGCGCCTTGAACTGTAGCATGTTACCTGTAGTTAAACGAACCTACATGCCTACCATCTACTAGGATTGTAGCTCGTTTTAAAACTATGATCCGTTACCTTTTAAACTCTTGACTTTCACCCTGAAAACTGTAATGAAGGCGCGCCCTTTCGCCTTTGCAACCATTAAATTCATGCCTCTATCATTGCTGGTTGCACCCTCCCTCTACGACTGTATTAACCTTCCATTGGCTGTGAAAACCACATTGACAATACACAGGCACCTCACCATCTTTGGGATTCTGAACCAGACGTGCAGCCTTTCGTTTTGTTTTAAAGGTGTCTCCACGTTGTTAGGATAAAGTTGCCATTGATGGTTGCCAGGTTGATTTTGGTTTTTTGATACTTGCTGAGGGAGTTAGTAGCCAAATTGTTAGCTGCCAAATCGATTTCATGATTTTTGGCATGTGCTCACAAGTTGCCCTTTGATTCTGGCATGCTCTTACAACTGTTAGTTCTTATTGTCGATTTTTATTCTTTTAATTGGCATAGTGGATGGGCTGCTAATTTTCGATGTTATTATTGTTCATGGTAATGTTAATGTAACGTAATGTTTAATGTTAATACTAATATTTATGGTAAGGTTAATTTTCAATGTTATTATTGTTTATGGAATGTTAATGTAAAGTAATGTTAATGTTAATGCTAATATTTATGGTAATGCTATTTTTCAATGCTATTATTGTTCATGGTAATGTTAATGTTAATGTGGTCATTGTTTTATGGTATTGTTAATGTAATTGTTATAGATAACATATAAGGTGTAAGGTGATTGTCATTTTATTTAATTTTTGTAATATAAAATGTAATGTGGTTATTATTTTATGGTAATGATGTTGAAATTTTATTATCATTGATAACAGATAAAATGTAATGTCTTGAACAAGTACAATAAGTCATTATGATTTAGTAAATGGGGATTTGCAACTAATTGAATTTACATTATTTTTAAGGTTGGATATGGTAACTCGTCGACTAATGGAAATGAAACAGAGTGATTGATTTGTATTTATTGCCAATTGGGTCGTAGGTGTTATCACTGAAATTTTGTCCGCACAGGGCGACAAGAACTCAACATCATCAACACAGAAAAACAATCATCCATGGCACAAGGATTAACTCCACAGCA
>SNQJ01S0245970.1:0-13158 GCA_010110895.2 Picea sitchensis | reverse complement strand
TTCATGTGTATTTCTCCCAATTATGGAGCATAAATTTCAAACAACATTTTAATGAGATTTGCAATTTATTCCTTGCCCCTCTGCATTCAGTCCTTTTTAGCTTCCCCAGACACATGATATCCTTTGAGACCAGAAATGGGATGAAACGGGTGGTTGATTGGTTTTTCTACAAGCATTATTCATTCATCATGGTTTATGGGACCACTGAGGCCCCAAATCTCTTGCCATATTTTGTCCCAAACTGATTACTGATGATGGAAATAACATACAAAAATACTGGTTCTGGCATCACTACACTTTTTCAAGACAACAGTAAAATATTATGGCCAACATTCCCCCTCCACATTGGAAGTTTTTCAATCTCCAACGCTCAACACACGAAAAATGAAGAAGAGAAGTTACAAGAGTTAATCGTGTGCTTAGGTAAGCCTAAAGGTCATGATCCCCATGAGTTGGCTTACAATCACGTCAGGTCTTTTAGACTCACTCATCCAAATATGCACATTGTGGATTTTGAGGAGGATAAGTTTAAATCAGTACTCTCCTATTATGAGGTCTTGCACCATCTACCACATGACGCTACAAAGTGAGAACTTGATATCAAACAAGAATAATTCAATATGGAAACTTTGGCCCAATTCTAGAAGTTTTGTCATCATGAGAAAGATATCGAAAATGCCAAAGAACAGGAGAAGACTGAAAAGGAAGAAGATATTGAGTAGAAAAATGGTCCAGTCTGAGAAATATTTTCAAATAAGACAAGTTGAGGAAAATATCAGAATATAATATCAGCACATGACACATCAATCCACTCTATAGAAGAATAAATAAGAAGAAGCTAAAAAATTAGCGGAGGATGAGGTAGCCAAGAGGCTAGCTAATGAAGCACAAGCTAGGAAAATGGTTGAAGAAGTAGAGGTGAAGTGGTTGGCTGATGAGGATGAAACAAAGAGAAAAGAATATGGGTTTTTTAAGAAGAATTTAAACTAGGCCCCATGTACTCCATCAACATCAACCATAGGAATTGTTAATATACCTATTCCAAAGTATATTCACCCTGATCCTGAAGAAAACATAGTTCAAGCGGCTTCAATGCTCAACACGTTCGTAGGATTAAATTCCTCCTCCATTATGGAGGTAACTAATTCCATGAACATTGTCAGGACCCGTGTAATAGATCTGGAAGAAGAGTTGAAAGATGTAAAAGAGAAATTCGACATAGATGTCTAGGAATCTTTTATTGCAACCGAAAGTCTAAAATCAAGTAAGATCAATGGTTCCCTACAAGAAAAAAGATACCACTTGAATGAAAATTTTGAAAAGAGGATGAAAATTCTATGGGACACCCACATGGATGATTTGGAAATATAAAAACATGAAGTTACTATCGCTCTAGAAAATAATAGTGCCTCGACAGGTACCATGGAGTTCATCAAAGCTCAAGCACTAGCTATCAGTGAAGATCCAGCTAAGGTAAAGAAAGAGATCCTTGGTCTATTGATCAACATACTAGTAGAGTGGAAAGAAAAATTAAATCTACAAAATACTCTGATTGAGACTCAAGGAAGGTATCGGGAAGCTAGTGAGGCTTTTGAGGAGATGGTAAAATGGAAAGACAAGATACAACCTACTCTTACTTCCCTACCAATTTATTCAAAAAGGGAAATAATAAGGTACTGAATGTTGTTTGACACCAACTAACCTTTCTTCAGGAGTGTTCGTTCCACCCAATGGGTGGTTGATGACACATGTGCACAATTGTGGAAAAATGCTAATGATATCATAGAAAAGGTATGGATATAGCCATTTCAATCTATAGATAAAAGGACTTCTTTCCACACCAATATGGTTGAGGTGGAAGATTTAAAGAAGGATAGTCAGACAAGCATTCAATATTTGATATTTTTGGATGAAAAATCAATCGAAGAACATTTGTTGTTTCCTACTCAGCTTACCCAAAAGATTAAGTCCTTTGTACATGCCATGATTGAGCAATTACATCAAGAAGTGGCCGAAAAAGTCTGTAACATAGAATTAGTCTTAGAGATATTGCAATCGAGAATGATCGAGAGAATTTTTAACGACTAATCCACTTGGAAGGAACACCAAGACCAACAATAGGACCAGATCAAGTCATGATTGCAAAATTTCTCATTTCTTTCCAGATGTTTTCTTCTAATATTGTAATATTTTCTGGAAAATGAAGAGTCCTTCTTGTGAAATGTCTCAAATTTCTATGATTACCATGAGAAACGATTTTAAAGAGGGGTCCCCCCACCAGATAAAGGGAATGCTTCCCATTTGAAAGGGATTTTGTTTTTTGAATCTAGCAAGACAATATTTTTTGATGCAAGTTAATTTGAATCCAAGAGAAATTCTGAATTTGAAGATTATGGTATTGATGTGTGTGAATGCTATTGTTTTGTTTATCCATTTTTATGTGTAATCTGTGAATCTTATTTGGTGAATTACTTCTACATTAATGTTTGCAGTTTGCAGCTATCATAGTTTTTCAAGAGATGAGTACAACATTCGTATGAGGTTGTTAAGTTTATCAATTATTTGGTTCTAATAGATTATGCTATCAAATTCATGTATCACTTGTGTCATGAATTTATTCTACTCAAGTTATGCACATTATTCACTGTATTCATTTACTATGTTAGTTTGATCATGATCATGATGGGTTAGATTAAATAACATTAATTTAGAATTCCATCTTATATTATTGGTCGTACCTCTTAGTTTAACTTTAGTTAGTTGAGCTCACTCATTTTTCTCCTTTTTTTTTAATTCATATGAGAACTTTCTGCCCTCAGATTCATATTTTACTTAGTCGGAAACCAGGCCAAAATATGGTCAGAAATGCTACTCCAAACGAGAGTGGGTCTAATTGGGACCTTCCATCGGGCGTTTTCCCTCAACTAATTGAATGGGTCAAACCATCCTGTCAACAGACCATCGAAGGAAAAAGAAGATGAAGACAAACAAATTTAAGAAAAAGGTGCCTATCAACAAGAAAATAGTTTTCTTTCCCAATATGTCGATGAGAAAATTCATTTTCTAGAACAATATGTTAGCAAGAAAAATAATTTTTTGGCCCAACACATCAGTGATTTTTTTTTTCTCACCGATAAAGGAAAGAATCTCAGGTAGAAAACTAAAAATTCTCTAATAATAAAAAATATTTTCGCTAATAAAGGAAAGGGTCTCGACAAGAAAAATTATAATTGTTTCCAATAAAGGTGAGAGTCTAGTTGAAAAAAAAGATAATTCTTGTCTATAAAGGGAGGAGTCTCGATAAGAAAGAAAATAATTCTCACCAGTAAAGAAACATTTTTGTGGGGATAAAGAGGAGAATATTGGTGAGTAAATAGAATATTGGCGCGATGTATCAATCGAAAAATAAATTGTTGGTGTGATAAGAGAAGAGAAAGAAAAGGAGAAGAGAAGAGAAGAAAAGAGAAAGAGAAGAAAAGATAAGAGGAAGAAATAAAAGAGAAGAAAAGAGAAGAGAAGAGAAGAAGAGAAAGAATAAGTGAAAGGAGGAGGATAGGAAAGGAGAAAGATGGAAAATGATTAAAAAAATGTCTAGAGCCAAAAACTTGTTTTGGCCATTTTAAGAGAAGAACAACTCAAAAGAAGATGAAAATTAAACAATATGTATGCAGTAATGAAGTCAACATATGTGTGAATGAGGGTCATGGGCCAATTTCGCTTCATTTTTATGCAAAATGCAAATTAGTGGTTTTTAAATATGTGGGTGGTGCTCAATGACTAGAACATAGATAATGATGAATTTTTTTATAGAGTCGGAAAATTAGACATCAAGATACCCTGTTGGGATTCTGGAAAAATAATAAAGGATTTGGAGTGGAGGTGTACAAATAGGGAAAAATACACTATTCTGAGACACTTTTGGGGGATTTTTTAATAATTAGGAGGAAAAGGTACCCCTGAGCACAAATCCATGAACATTTTTCTAGGCGGAATTTTACCTACTTATCAATTCATAATTTTTTTTCCATTTTTTCTCCATTTGGGAGATTGTCGTTTTTTGCTGAAAATGTTAAGTCTAGAGAAAATGCAAATAAGACAAAGTTGGAAAATCTAGATTGATGCAGAAGTTGTATGAGGAATCAATTCATAATTATGGGGGTTGTTATGTATCTAGAATCAAGAATATTATCAACACCTGATATAAAAAAATTCTAGTTCTCACCAGATTTATTTTTACAGGTGGTATAATTTAGCCTTTGAGATTAATTTTACTAGTGAAACAAGTGAAAAATGGTGTGAAACTATTGATTTTTTACAGCCATAACTTTCATCTCAGAAATCATATTGAGACATAAGTATATTAATCAGAAAACCAATTCATAAGAGAATATATTTGGAAGCTATTATAGCCTTAATTTCCACCCTACATGCCAGAATGGAATCCTTGAGAAGATGTAAGACAAAGTACATGTTTATCCTAATATTTGATCCCATTTTGGAGATCATCCCGGGACACATAGTTGACGACAAGCAATGATCATCATAGGCCATCAATAGTGCAACAAGCGATGATATGTAACACTTAGTAACTACATGAATATAGAAAGTTTTATTATGGGACAAAATATCACAGGGATTTTGTTGAATACAAAACAAAATATCCCAGAAAAAAGAGGGTTTAGTCTTCTATGATTTTCTAGGACTAGAGAAAACAATTCATTTTCCACCAAAGAAGGGTAGATCAATAGACCTGTAATTTGAAGGATGTTCATGTATGTCCTAGCTTAAGTAGATATGAAGTTCCAACTCAAGCTCCTATAACCTACTTTCTACACAAAATCAACAAACACTACCAATATTCTTCTTTCTCTAGTGTTATAAATAATTAGTATGCCTTAGATATAATTTGATTTACCATTAATAGAATCAAATCCATACATTTTAATTTTGAAATACAAATAATTTAGGGGGGAAACCATTGATCTATTAAATATCATAGATAACTTACATCACAACATACCTTGGTGATGACGCCATTCTCCCTTGACTCCTTTCTCCTTTCTTATCCCTTTAGTTTCTTGGTCAGGCCAGGATCTATGACTTCTAACTATGATGGACAGGACAAGCACCTCTCCAAATGGACAACATAACATTAGTATTGAATTCTTCTTCTTATTTCCCAAGACTTTCCTTTGTTATATATCTCTTTGGAGGAGGCTTAGTAGAGCTTATAGATCTTCTAGAGACCACTATAGACTCTAATGTTGTGAGTTCCTAGGCCCTTTCCATGAATATACAACTCATCCCTCACCTATATCTTTGTATCTCTTTGAATCTAGAATTTTTAGAGATCATTTCTTGTTGCACTGTTGATGACCTGTGAGATCATTTATTGTTGTCAACTATGTGTCCCACAATGATCTCCAAAAAGGGATGAAATATTAAGAAAAACATGTATTTTGGCTTACATCATCTCATGGATTTCCTTCTAGCCTATAGGGTGGAAATTAATTCTATAACATATTCCCCATAATGTGTGAGGTATGCAAAGGAATGGATGGACGAAAAACTTTACAATAAAATAACATACATGTGAGGAAATGTGAGGAGAGATAAAAGGAGGTTCCATAGTCAAATAAGTCCTACAATCAAACACCAATTATGAAAACATAAATAGACCATCCCCTAGGTAAACATACTCATAATCTGAATGAGCATGGTTGCTAAACAATACACTACGGATCTATGATGTGAAATGCTAGACCATGTCCATGAGATAATACATAGTGTATCGATGTCATGAATAGGAGTGTATCCACGAGACATTACAATGTGAATATACATCATGAACACAATCATATCCACCAAAAAATACAAAGTGGATCTATGATAGAACATATATATATTAGGAATACAATGAGAATTGAGTAGAGTGCCCCAAAGTCTTCAAAGTACTCATATAAGTGATATAACCCATTTCAACTTGGGAGGGGATGTTTTAAAGGAATGATGTGTCCCCGAACCCAAGGTCTTCATCCCAAACCCCGATGGTACAAATATACAGCATGTGAATAGATGAGTTGATGTTGAGCATGGTATAAACCATCTGATTACTAGTCATTGATGTATATCACTAACAGACGAGAGGGGACCCATCGATGATAAAGATGGGATCCAAGGTACCTAGTACAATATAGAAAGTGTGAATAGATGAGATGATGTAAAAAAATCATAGAATCAATCAATCAAGAGTAAATTATATAAACCCACTATCGATTACAAGGAGGCCTACCACTAAGGACTGGAAGCTCCAAGCTACTAGTTGGTTTCTATATCCCTCTCCTAGATAATGTGTTGAAGTCGATAGCAAGATATATGTCAAAGGAGGGCCTTTGTGTATCCCCCATCAATTGACATGAAGAATACCCTGAGATATTATGTGAAGAGAGATTATCGTTAAGTCCAACTGACATAGGGATGGTTGACTCAAAAATTTAGCAAAACAACACATGGTCGACTCAAGCTTAAAATTCCCTTGAACATATAGCACGACACAATGGTGACTTGGAAGAAAGACACAAGAGATGGATGAATATAGTGAAACAACATAGATGGCATCAAACCACTATCCATAATGACTAGAAAACTAACTAGTTGGAGGAGTATCTACGACTCGTATTATTCAGATGCCTCCTAGGAAAGATAAAACCCAACTGTATGATGTGGACTGAATAATGTTCCATGTTCAAGGGAAAATCAACTAACGCTGGAATTTTGAGAATAAACCAATAGTTGAAATTCCCCACCCTTTTTCAATTTTTTTAGTAATTTTTTCCTCCTTCATTGTTTAACGAGAAAGAAAGAGAAATAAAAGTATGCTCAGTCTTATTCATGGTTTAATCAGAAGGAAAGAATGATGCAAGTAAGCTTGGTATGGTCTCTTTTGGTCACTATAATTGCTTATTTAATCTAAACAATCAAGTGCTACATAAATTGTCAACCCAGGGAAGTCTGTTTATTTCAAAGGTAACCACGCACTATATATGCTCAATTTCAAAAGAAACCTAGAGTTGTAGTAGAAACTATATTAATCACACTTTCCTTGAATGAACTAAAGTTCTAACTTGAATTACAGAAAAGCAATCCACCTATTGCAGATCTCAAAGTTTAAAGAAATGATTAATTGAAGAATCCTGGATTACATTAAAATAACACAAAATATTGCAACAAAAAAGACCAACTATTCTGTAACCAAAGAACAGGACCCTAATTCCCAAGCAGGAATCTTCAGCACCTGTTTTTGATCATCACACTTTATGAACTCATTGCTTCACTGAAACAATTAGCACATGTTGAAAACTAACTAATTCCTAACAGAGAACAGGACCCTAATTCCCAAGCAGGAACCTTCAGCACAAGTCTCTTATTAACACACTCATGAAAATAATTGAAAGCTAACTATTTCTAACAGAGAACAGGACCCTAATTCCCAAGCAGGAACCTTCAGCACAAGTCTCTGATTAACACACTCATGAAAATAATTGAAAACCAACTATTTCTAATAGAGAATAGGACCCTAATTCCCAAGCAGGAACCTTCAACACAAGTCTCTGATTACCAAGATTTCACACAAGATTGCTAACTAAAATGATTAACAGTTACCCAAACATGAATCATATGAAAACAATGTAGCAGCAAGACAGAGTTCAATAAAGTAGTGTTTCAGCAAAACAAATTTTACTCAAAGCATAAACATAAATACTAGCACACTATAAAGCTAATGGGTGAATCTTGTGAAGGATGTGGGCCCTCCCTTCTCACAATATTCCCCTGGAACGAAGAGGCTAAAAAAGGATGCTCAAAACAATCTTTTATTCATCTATTAGTGTATCATATTACAATTTGAAATTGAAGCACGTCCTTCTCTGTAAACCCTTCATAGTACAAAAACTAGAGATCCTCTCGAATGTTGATTTCTCTTATTTAAAGAGGGAATCCCTTCGATACAATTGATAAAAAATTATAGGTGTATATCTGAGTCTTATTCTTAGTCAGATCGACTTTCTAAACCGGAATAGGATATCCAAGTCTCCCGCAACAGAATGCTATTACGAGTGCTGAGTGAGGTGTTGCTATTACGGCTGGAGTAACAACTCTTCTTGTTACTGCTATTGTATGTTGTTTCGTCATTGCAAATCACGGGTTGTTTCAGCCACGGGATTTGCGTTCTAACTGTTTCAACACTTCTCAAGTAGTAGTGATGGTTAGTGCTTGGCTCATGGTGCAGCTATTGTAGTCAATCTATGTGAGTTGTTGTTGACTGCGGACTGTGTAACAGATTCCTCTGTGTTTCAGCATCATTGACCATGGATTGTGTAGCGTCTTCTGTATTTCAGCATCGTCGGCCATGGACTATGTAACACCTTCCTCTGTGTTTTAGCAGCATTGACCATGGACTGTGTAACAGCTTCTGTGTTTCAGCATCATCGACCATGGACTGTGTAACAACGTCTGTGTTTCAGCATCGTCAACCATGGACTGTGTAGCAGCTTCTGTGTTTCAGCATCGTCGACCATGGACTGTGTAACAACTTCTGTGAGTTGTTGTTTTAGCAACAGGCCTCGAATGCTAATCTGCAGTTTGAACTGTTTCATCACTTATACATTTCTAATCAATGGTTAAGTACGAGAGTGATGTAAAATTATATGAAAAATAGATTAAACGTATGGTAAAGAGAAGAGACGTTGTATACCTTTGGAAAGATAGTATAAAGTGATAATATGAGTTTAAATGTGAGTGAACAAGAGTGTAATGGTGGAAAAATGTATGGGAAAAAAGGTACATTGTGTGGTCCTAACATCCCCCCCAACTTAAAATGTTGCATGTCCTCAGGCAACTTTACTCTGAATCAGAGTCTGAATACTGACTCTGAGTGTGCAAGTTACTCAAGTAGTAACTATGGGAGGTACTGTCTGTTGGTGCTCTGAACCCTTGGACACGTTGTAACCTTTGCCAAGATGCTGTTTCTGTCTTCTTAGGAAACTTATAATGGATTCGATATCTCTCTATTGGCAACTAAAGGATAGGAAAATAAAACCGATACCCTATCTAGCTTTCAGCACATTACTGGACACACTGGATGTAGTTAGGTACCCTGAAGATTGCTATATCGATATTAGTAGGGATAAAAGGATTGTGTTCCTGTCTTTTCTCAGTAGATTTCTGTCAAAACAAGTTGTTTTCCTAGAGGGAAGCAATCTCTGTGGTTATGATGAAGTGTTGACAATCCTAAAGCACTGTTGATTGGAGTTGTTGAACATGTTCAGTCATCCCTGGTTTCTTTAAGAACTGATAATATTCTGTGACAAAGGTGGCTGCATTCTGTGGTTCTGGTCTTATCCAGAGAAGGAGGTTATCTTCATTGTGCTTGGCATCCAGGAAGTCATCCTACCACAAAATCTGATTGTGGAGAAAGGAGGTGAATTCCCGAATCTGGATGTCCCCAACAAGAGGATTAAGGTTCAGCTGCCTGTTCTCGGGGATGGCCTCGTTATAAAAATATGCCTCACAAAGGAGGTGTTGATCCCTAGTGGAGGCTTCTACAAAGGTTTTGACAAAATCTGTTGGGTGTAGTACTGCATGGGGTCTGCCCTCTGTGATTGATTTGATCTGAAACCATGTAAGTCATTCCATAAGGAACAAGGAGTAATTGCAGGATGTTTTCCTTGTAGCCAATATATTTTATGCCAAATCAAATATCAGGGTTGATCTTCCTTTCAACTCTTTGTTATGTTTCTTAAGGACATGATCTTCCTGGCGTGTCTTCTCTAAAGCTTCCAATTTGAGTAGGTATGATTTATCCAGATTTGTCTGTGCTCTTGCAGGCTTCTGGCCTGTGTAGCAGCATATTCTTTCTTCCATTTCTATATTACTGCCTGCTCATCCCATGGTTGAGTTTGTGTTTCAGCATTGCAAGTAGTGGGGTGAGGTAAGGTCTGAGTAGATTGTTCCACAAAAGTGTGGATATTGATCTGGCTGGGAGGGGCAGATTTCTCAATGGGCACTGTTTGTACAACTTTGTTAACAAAAGCAGGGGTTTCAAATTTGACATTTGTTGCAGGGAAGGGCTTAGTCTTAGTCTTGGAAGGTCCTGCTAGTTCTTGTGTTTCAGCTGTAGTTGGTTCTTGTGTGACAGCTATAGCTGGTTCTTGTGTAACAACAAGTTCTTCTTCTTTTACTGCAAAAGTTGAAGGAGTAGGGGGCGCTCCTGGCATTGGGATTTGAATTACTTTGTAGCCTGCTTGATAGTAGATGTCCCCACATTGACAACACATATATTATTTACATGGATTCTCTGTTGTAGCTCCTTCTGACATGGTTGTTGTGCGATCTAGGGTGTACAAATTAAGTTACTTCTCATAGGCTTCCTTTTCCATGGCTAGCTCTTGCTTGTAGGCCTCCAATTCAGACTTTAAGAACTCATTTTCTTCTAAGACAGAGGCCATTGTTGGTTCTGGTTGAGGGGTGACTGGTTCTTGTGTAACAGTCACATCCGCACTAGCTGGTTCTTGTGGAGCACCTACAGGATCGACAATTGCTTCTTGTGTTTCAGATTCTTGATGTAAGGAGAGTAATGTTGCAGAACCCTCGACCTCTGATTCCTGCATCTCAGTATCAATATCAGCAGCTGGTTCTTATGTTTCAGTTATAGCTCGTTCTTGTGTGGCAGCTATGGATGGTTCTTGTGTTTCAGCCACTAAATGAGTAGTTGGTTCTTGTGTTTCAGCTACTAAATGGGTAGTTGGTTCTTGTGTTTCAGCTACGAACTGGGTAGCTGGTTCTTTTGTTTCAACTACTGAATGGGTAGTTGGTTCTTGTGTTTCAGCTACGAACTGGGTAGCTAGTTCTTGTGTTTCAGCTATTGGATTTGAAACAAATGATGTCGCAACACCCTAGGCATCTGGTTCTTGTGTTTCAGTGCCCATGGGTGGAATAGGAAAAGATTACGACATTTGGGAGGTTGGAGGTGTACGGGGTATTAGTCAGATGGGTTGGGGGTCTATGGGGGTGGTAGTAGTGGTTTCCCTTGTTGAGTTCCTTGTTCGTTTTCTTTGTAAAAAGGGAGGAAAGAAGGGAATTTTCTTTCGTTTTTGTGGGGGTTTTTCCTCAATGATGGGGCAGGGAGAATTGTTTGGCTCAGAATCATCGCTAAGAATATGAAGGGAGGGAGTGGATGATTCTGGTAAGGTGTGGGGTGGGATTGGTATGGTAGGGGGGTTAATTGGACTGATTGGTTTTGTAGGCGGACTGTTAGGTACTTCTGGAGAATCTGGGGGGTTTTGCGGTTGTTGTTCCTGGAGGTTTTCAGGAATTTCAGTAGCTTCTTGGGGGTTTATGGGTGGGTTTTTTAGTGGAGGGTTTTGTTGGGAAAAACCCCTTTGGATAAGCAGTTGGATGAGACGGTGATGGGTGAGTGAAAGGGTGGGATCTTTAGCCTTTCTGCAGTAGTGCGCCATATTTTTAAGACAACCAAGAAAATAATAAGGAATATTCACCCATCTATTTTGCCGTAAATGAGACAACAGGACAAAATCGTGTTGGTAGACTACCTGGTATCAGCCTTTGCAGGTAAGGTAGTGTTTGAAAAAAAATTCAACTTCCGGCCATGGAGGCAGCAAGGAGCCGAGTCGAATACCCCGGCCTTTAGGTTCAATTTGTTCCCCTGGCAAGAGGAAGTTCTGCTGGGCATTTCGAATGATATGTTTACGGTTGAACATGTGAATGCCATTGGTAGGGAGGCCCAAAACCTGTGCTATATCCTCTTCTGTTACTGAAATTTAGACCCCTTGAATAATAGAATGGTCTTCCTGGAGGTTTTGAGCAAATTGGAGAACCTGTTGTTCATCATACCACTGGAGTCTCTTAAAATAACCGAGCCATCCTGCCTGTAGAAAAATTTGATAGGCTACTGGATAGTGTTCTAACAGGGCTGTCGTGGCAGGTTCGTTCCGTATAACAGAGCCTCCCATGGATACTAGCTCGGTAAAATACACCGTCAAAGAGTTGAGTAACAACTTTTGTGCAGAGTAAGTTTTTCGAGTGAAGGCATGAGAATGGTGGTGCGACGAATGAAAGGATAGTAAAATAGGAATGGCGGTGGTGGATTCGTGTGAAATGATGGTATAAAAAGTTTGATATGTCCTCCCCCCCATCAAGTGCGGCTAATAATGATTGCACTCGAGTGGTCATAATGATTTGGAATCTTCTCATTAAATATAGCTTAACTGTATTACATAAAATTTACATACCTCGCCTTACCCTCTGATTCGTGCTGCAAACAGAATATAATGCCTATCTACGATAGTTCTACAGTAGTCGTGGCGAAGACTTTTGATTTGTTAGATGAATTGTATCAAGGATTTGTTGACTCGAAGGACGAAATGTAGTATGAGAGCACAAAAAGCTTGCTGATGGATAATGTTGAAAAGTTGGTGTTTCAGTAACAGAAAAGAAGGGGCGAAACAATTGCTGGATGGTGTTGTTTTGTCGATGAGGAAATGTGAAGAACTGTTGAACAATGGTGTTTCAACAATAGGGAGAAGGTGAAAAGTTGTTGACAGTGGTGTTTCAGCAACAGAAGAAAAGGGGCGAAACAACTGTTGGACGGTGTTGTTTCGTCGATGAGGAAATGTGAAGAATTGTTGAACTGTAGTGTTTTGTCAATAGGGAGAAGGCGAAAAGTTGTTGTGAATGGTGTTTCAGCAATGGGGAGAATGGTGAAAGGTTGTTGAACAGTGATAAGGAAAAAAGGTGTGGGGTTGCTGACATTGGTGTTTCAGCAATGGGGAAAGTCAAAAAGTGTTGAACAGTGGTGTTTCAACAGTGAAGAAAGAGAAAAGAGTTGTTGACAGTTGTGTTTCAGCAATGGGAAAACTTGTCTCTTCGTGAAGTAGGATCATCTTTTCCTAGTGGCCTATGCTTCGATCGGGAATCTGCAAAAATTGATTGTAACATGTTATTTCTTGACAGGGATTATTAGTAAATAAAATCTAATCTAATACTAAAGAAATTAACTTAAAAATAATTAATTGCAATGAGGGGTAGAAGCCCCCTCTAAAAAGAGGTAATGGGAGTCTGCCACACATGTGGCCTTAAAAT
>SNQJ01S0245969.1:0-12884 GCA_010110895.2 Picea sitchensis | reverse complement strand
GAAGCACTCCTGGTGGGGATAGCTTCAATCCACTTGGTAAAGAAATCTGTAGCAGTCAGGATCCATCTGTGTTGCCCACTGGAAGCGAGGTGAATTTCTCCAATGAAATCTAGGCCCCATTGCTGGAAATGTCCTGAAACAACCACAGGATTTAACAGCAAAGACTTGAGTTGTTGTTTTCTTGCAAATCTTTGACATTTGATGTAGGCTCTGACCCTTCTGCGGACGTCAGTAAATACGGTGGGCTAGTAGTATCCAGCCTTGAGGATTTTGTAGGCCGTGTTTTTCTAGAAATGATGCCCTCCACATAGGTTGTCGTGAAATTCAACCATGATCCTGTCAGCCTCTTGCGGATCTACACATTTCAAAAGCAACCCCAGGGGGTCTTTCCAATATAAAACTTGATCGATAAGGCAGTATCTGACTGCTTTGAGCTTCAGAGACTTTGCCTTGCTTCTTTGCAGGCCGTCTGGAGGCCACAACTCTTGCAGGAAATATATGACATCCTTATACCAGGGACATTGAGCCAATGGGGGCTCCCTTTGACGGTCTATTTCAGACAGCCGATCCTACTGAATTCCCGAGCATTCATTGATGTAACTTACCCCCAAATCTTGGCTAAACCTTGACCTTTGATCAATTTGGTAGGCTTTATTTCCAGGTCAAATTCCAGAATCTTGGTTATCCACTTACTCCTCCTCCCGTCTATGTCAGGCTGAATAAGAATGTCTTTGACAGCAGCTGAGGGGACATAGGCAATGATTTTTTACTGCAGGACATAGGTTCTAAAGGCCTTGAGAGCCTTTACCAGGGCATAGGCCTACTTCTCCATAGTGTCATACCTGACTTCGGCATCCCTCAATGCTCGGCTGAAATAGGCAATAGGCTGCTCTAGCCCAACCTCGTTTGTCTGTAATAAAACAATAGCCACCGTGTCAGGTGAGGCAAAGGAGAAAATAAGGAAATCCTTTGAGTAATCGGCACTGATAAGCACAGGGGCTTCAGTCAGGGCCTTCTTTATTTGCTCAAAAGACTTTCGTGATTCGGAAGTCCACCTTACTTCATTTCCCTTCCATAACATGGTTGTTATAAGTTTTACCTCCTCAGCAAAGTTAGGAACCAACCTCCTCAGAAAATTAATCTTGCCAAGGAAAGATTGGACCTCCTTCCTATATCTCGGGATTGATAAGGCTCGTATTGCCTCGACTCTGCTAGGATCGATCCTAACTCCTTCCGCTGATACTATGTGGCCTAGTAACTTTCCCTCATGCATGGCGAACAAAGATTTCTTGGGGTTTAATGAAATACCAAAACTCCTGCATTTCAGGAAAACCTTCCTGAGATGACAACTGTGTTCTTTATCAGATTTCGAAAATACTGTTATGTCATCCAGATAGATGACCCCAAATTTATCCTTTTCCCCAATGAAATCTATATCCATGGCACGTTGGAACGTTGCCCCTGCATTCATCAATACAAAAGGCATTTTGGCATACATGAAAGTGCCCCATGGAGTGGTAAATGTCGTCCTTTTCCTGTCCTCAAGCAGAACAGAGATTTGGTTGTAGCCAGAGAATCCATCGATCATGGACATCCTGGATGCTCATGTTACCCTCTGCAATATATGTTCCATCTTTGGTAAGGGGTAGTTATCCTTTCGTGAGCTCCTGTTCAGGTTTCTGAAGTCTACACAGAGTCTAATTTCTCCATTCTTCTTCCTCACTGGGACCAAGTTGGCCACCCACTCTAAGTATCTTAGTGGTACAATGATCTGGGCCTGTAGCAGCTTCTTCACTTCCCTCTCCATGATAGGCAACAACATAGGATTGATCTGTCTTAGCTTCTGCCTAAATGGCTTTGCCTCCCTTTTCAACGGGATTTTATGCTCAATGACAGAAGTGTCATATGTTTTTAGATCTTCATAGGTCCAGGCAAAAACATCAGCAAATTCCCTCAAAAGTCCAGTGTATTCATACCTCTGCTCCTTTGTCAGACTTCTTGACAATTTGACAAACTTGGGTCCACTCTCAGTGCCAATGTTGCACTGAATAGTATCAGCGTCATCCTCTGAGATTTCCCCTCTTAATGACACATCATTTCTATCAAAAAGTCTTTCCAAAGGAACCAGCCCCCTTGGAATATGGTTGTTGGGGAGCTGCACAATGTTACGCTCTGCAATTTTACTCAGAAACTTACCCCCATCAAGCTCTTCTTCAGAGACAGAGTCTTGGTCGATATGCATCTTTGAAAATTCTTCAACAGTCTCCAAGAATCTCTTGATCTCAAGATCATCCTCAAATACCTTCCAATGTTTGACGTTGTCAGGTATGGAGGGCCTGTATTTTACTTCTACATCGTATCTGAATTTGGGCGGTAAGGGCACTTTGAAACTGCTCGATGATGTAGCCAAGGAATCGGCCACGGTGTTCTTCTCTCTTGGGACAAAATAAATGTTGAATGCTGAGAAGAAACTGTCAACTAAGTCCCACACCTCATTTCTGTAGCTTCTGAGTCGAGGATGCTTAGCCTGATAAACATTTCTGATCTGCTAGACCACCAAATCTGCATCTTCGAACACTGCTACCTCCTGAATTCCCATTTCCCTTGCGGCTCTTAATCCTAGGAGAAGAGCTTCATACTCTGCCACATTGTTGGTAGCTTCAAATTCTAATTTGTATGACAGATATATGGTTTCCTGAGCAGGTGACACAAAAAACACCTCAGCACCAGCGCCCTCCCTGGAAAAGCCTCCATCAAAGAACATTTTCCAGACGGGGGTGATGGAGGGAGGAAATTTATGGGAAGTGGTGGGCGGCTTTCTAAGTTTCATAGGAGGCTTGGGAGCATTAGTGAGTTGTAGTACACTAGAACCTAAATCAGTGTCCAAGGCAAAAATGGGATGGTTGGTAGGGTTGTTTTCATCACTCATTATATAGGCCAGTTGGGCTTCCCTGTATAGCCTCCTATGTTCTCCTCCAAACACTGGGATAGTAGCATATGTGAGGTCCATCTGCAAAGTTCCCCCCAGTCTTTTTATCCAAGATCTTGATAACAACATACCAAACTTGGGGGGGACATCAGCCACTACAACATCCATGACCACACTTTTCATGGGCAACTAAAACAAGGTCACGACTAGGTCTTTGATAACTCCTAGACTTTGAACCTTCCTGGAGTCAAAGGAATAGAGGTCATGATAGGCTTGGGTGACTTCTATCCCTAACTCTTCCATGACAGTTTTGGGCATGAGGTTGTGAGAAGCCCCCGAATACATCAATCAGTTATGTAGTACCTTGTCATGTATGTTCAAGGAAGTGTAGAAGGGAGGGGATGAGCCATTCCTGTCTTCTACCATAGGACCTACAATAACTGCAGGCTTTTCATCTTGCAAATTGATGGAGTTTGTGGGAAGGCATGAGACCTCCGACTGTAAAAGCTCAGAGAAGCGTTTCTTGAACCCTTCATGTTTAATCAATTCAGTCAGGGCCGCAGGGATTCTGATCTTTTGAATTTCACGCTCGAAATTAAAAAGAAGATGTAAGCTTCGGGATTTCTCTTATTTCGGGAACATGACCTTGGACTATGGGAGAGAGGAGTCAGGTCTTCTTACCTCTGTGACTGTCTGCTACTTCATTAGCAGGTTTCTTTGTTCTAGTGAACCACTCAGGAACATCAAGCGCTACTGTCTTTTTCTTGGACCTCAGGTCATACCTGCCTTGGCTGCCACTAGCCTGGTCTCCCTTGCTCAGCTCATTTAGCTGACTGTCCACGAGAGACTCCTCGTATGTTGATTGAGTGAGATGAGGAAAAGGAGGGGTGTCTCCGAAATAATGGATTTTAGGATCAAGCTCATCTATTTCCCCTTCTTCCCCCTCGGCCAATAAATTGTTTTGAAAAGGGGCCTGAATTTTCTGGTCTTCCCTGTCTCTTCCCCTCTCTCTTTTCATAGTCGGGGAAGCAACATTGTTTGGCCTCTTGAAACCTCCTTTTTTTTCGACATTTTGAGGGCCCTTGTATGCTTGCCTCCCCTCCACCTTCATTCTCTCCATCTCTGCAGATAGAGACTTCACCATCTTGGTCAGTTCATCCACTTGATGGTGGGGCACTGATGGGCCAGAAGCTGAGGCTTCAGATCTTCCCTTTCTTCTGTTTGCGTCAGCCTTGTTCCTCATTCTATCAGCTACTAATACATTAGATTCCACCTCTATGGCCACATCCTGCATTTGAGCTAAGGAGGTGGCTCTTCTTTCTCTCAATAAAAGACAGAAATCGGGGCCAAATGCACTAGCATAAGAAATCTTGGCCGAGGCTTCTGAGGGTTTTATTTCAGCAGGAATTTTATTATACATCTTATTGAATCTTTTGGAGAAGTCAGAGACAGACTCTCCTTCCATCTTTTTCAAAGACCCGAACTCTGTCATGTAATACATGAAATCCTTCCTATCTCCCCACTGCCTCAGGAAAGTGCTATCCAGAGCTTCGATCCCAGCAATAGATCCGGGGGCCAATCCTATAAACCACTTCCTCACCTCACCATCCAGGCTCTGGATGAAGACTCTCGTCCAGACATCTTCATTTTCAATGTTCAGGTTGTCTACATAACTGTAGAAAGAAACCAGGTGCTCTTCCGCAGTTATGTCCCCTTCCCCAGTGAACTTGGGCATATACTTCAAGTAATCTCCAGTAGGGAGAGGATTCATAGGATGGGGTAGGATTAAGGGAGCATATCTGGCAGCGACTATGGCATCCATTCTATTTAGAGGGGGGTTAGCACCAGCCATATGAATATTAGGTGGAGGAGAACTTGGAGGAGAAGGAGTGTGAACAGGGGATATCGGGAATGGGGTTCTGAGTGGAATGGGAAACAATAGGGGATTTAGGGAGCAGGCTAACGAGCTTAAGTCAGCGGACGCTCCTCTTTGTGCAGAAGAGGCAATAGTAACAAGAGGAGGATTGGTAAAGCTAGGCGTGGGGAAATCTTCTGTGGTCCTGGGTCTACGCCAAGGTACAGCTTCAGGGGAGAGGGGAGTGACAAGGATTTGTCCCTCCGATCCGAGACCAGGAGGGGAAAACTCAGCAGGAACACTCCCGAAATTTAGGAAATGGGAAACTTCAAAAAAAGGTCTGTTAAGAAACTGAGGAGAAAATGGAGTTCCTACAGAAGGAGATGGCGGATTACCTGGTTCGGCAGTGGAAGCTTCTCCTTCAGAGGCCTTTCCTTTTCTGAGAACCACCTCCGACTCAATTTCAGGTGTAGCTAGAGGCAACTGTGGATGGGACCGCATGTGCCTGCCTCTGAAAGCCACAATTAACACGGCAGGGTTCGCCACAGTGGAGTCGCCAGGTGCACAGTAGCAATCTTCAAAGGCTCTGATATCTGATGCACCTTCAGAATCATAGGCTCAATGTCGTTCAATCCTGGGGAAAAATTTCAACTTCGTTCCCCAACAACGGTGCCAGAAATGTTAGCGTCAGAAGTCAATCCTAGATTGCTTGCAGGAGCAGAGCCCAACGCCCATCAGTTTTATGCCACGATAGTTTTAATGGGTGATCAAATGGGTAGAGAATCGGGAAGATATCGCTCCAACTCGGAAACTAGGTCCGGTATGTAAGGAACAAAGGAGGTCTTGATCTAACTTCAGTCAGTGAGTTGAATTAAAGATGAGCAGGTTGAAGACTTGGTGAGAGAAGTGAGCAAACTACCTCAGGCAAAAGGCCTTTCAACAGTCTATAGAAGAAAAACTATGAATGCAAGATCCTCTTGGTTCAGGGCTTCAAGAAACTGAAAGGGGACCTTGACTGCATCCTCCAATTCCAAGTCATTCAACGCTAAGAAAATCATAGGGACCGATTAGAAACAATGCAACTGTTACAGTGATCCAACCTACATCATCCTATAACAGTTACAAATCGACTGGATCCTCCAATTCCGAGCTTCTCTAACACAGTGTAAACAAAGATGTGAAAGAAATTGACATTCATAAGGCAAGAAGTCTCAAGAGTCCATGCATAACCAGAATAACAGTGCTTCATTAAAGTTTTACAACCTGGAGCCTCGCTCAACCATCAATGATTACAAAATACAAAGACTGAGTCTATATACTTAGGAAAATTCGCCTAACAGAGGCGTGCTCAGTCATCCAAGGCATGGTGTCCCTTCAGTCAAACTCGGACAGATATTCTTCGTCAAACTCCACGTTAACTGTGTATGGCTCCTGCAAGGGGAGTAGCTGAGCCATTAAGTGTCGAGTTAGCGTGTGCAGACCTCTCTGGCTAGTCGAGGACTTGGCATGGCGTCTTTGGAGAAAATCAGTACACATGACCTTCTTGGGCAGACAGCTTGCCAGATCCTCCATACTTTACGCTTAATGAGTGAGGAGAGGTTTCAACCACCCCCTCTCACCTTCATTTACTCCAATCAAGAACCAGGAATGAGATTGAATCAGATGGCACCTGGAGATCATGATGATCCCTTCTGTGACTAAACCTGACGCCTTCGGCCCCTCTTGCACAACGCTTTTATTTCCCAAGTGACCACGGGTTGTGACCCTGCGTTTATTCTCAAAGGCGCTTTCGGCATTCGTGAATAGGAAGGAGTTTATCCTTGCTTATCACAGTCGCGATGAGCAAAACTTCGAGATGGCTTAATTGGGCACCACGCGTCCCTCTCAGATATGACAGTCCTGAACTCACTTGGAGATACTATGGGCCAGGGTTTGTGTGCTTTTGGTGCTTCGGGGTTTCAAGATGTAGCACGACATGGAAACCTCCCCCTTCGAACTCCCGAATGTCGAAATGCCGACATGACTAGATCTCGCGTCACGCGTCCTTTGGATGGACGGCTGCTATCCTCTCCTGTATGCAATATGGGCACTATACATCGCACTAATCTTGGAGCAACTCCACTAACCGTGATTTCTCGCCGACCGTCGATCTGCTCCTATGGATGAATCTGAACCGTCGAAAATATAGTTCCGCCCGCTTACTTGCTTGGAAACCCGAAACAAGATTTTTCCGTGCTGTGCTTGGGCGCTTCTCGTGCAACTTGCAGACCTGAATACTCATGTGCCCAGGACAAGAATTGTTACTAACAAATTGTAATCTTGAAAATCAATGTGTGCCAGCAATGATGGGATCTCCCTTTTACATGTCATTTAACAGTCTTAGCCCTATGGCAGTAGCACATGCATATCTGTCATCGAGAAGATATTATTCATCATATTAAAGGAAGCATAGTTGGCCAACCCACTTATCCTCGTGTCTTACTAACTGACAGTTGTGTCAATCAGGTTCCATGGGTTCACGATATGAACCTCCACTTTGTAATATTTTATGTAATAAATATTTCCATGGGATTCGGTTGAATCATCCACAGTGTATCTAGACTCTATGTCGTCCGTAAAAGTATGATGGGTCCCCTTATGTTCGCAGGACTCTTACGAGACGAGATAAAAGTTGTAGTCCCAGCTGCCCCATCTGCTATAAAAGACATAGATTCCTTTTCATATATCTACTTTTGATCGGCACTCGTCGGTTCACCTCTACCAAAAACCTATTGTAATCATTGAAAATATAAGAAGATAGACAAGCACAAGAAGACACGAGGATTTATCCTAGGAAAACCCCAAACCCGGGGAAAAACCCAACCAACTTTTCTTATAGAGATTCTTTCTAATAATACAATCCAACCATGAACAAGCTCTTATGCACAAGAGAAAAATAATGTTAATGAAGAAACCCTGATAACGATAATTTATCTCGTATTTTCAAATCCTAGCAAGAGTAGACAATTGCAACACCACACAAAGCTAGCACACCTCTCTTAGAGATAGGGAATAAAATAAATCACCAAAAAATGATAGCGCACCACAGAACTGACACAACTAGTAACTGCAATTGCAGCTGGCACGAGACAATTAGGCAGTGCGCACTAGGAGAACAAAGTTGATTTGATAATGATCAAATGAGAAAGGCGTCACCTTTATTTATACTTGTTCTATCACATAGTTGGGGCCAACTTATCTTCCTGGAAATTATATTTCCACTTTATTATTTTCCTATGGGACGACTTCTCTTCATGGAAATTATATTTCCACTTTATTATTTTCCTATGTGTCGACTTCTGTTCCAGGGTAGTCCTCAATTGTTCAATGTTCTTCCTTTGACTTCTTGGAATCTTCTTATTCTCTATGAAAAGTTCTCCAGGAGGGAATACATCCCGATGCTACCAAAAAATCAACACAAAAGACTCAGAATGTCTCAAGGACCAATAATTATGCTCAAAATTTGAATCTAGTGCCTGGAGCAAAGCCTGCTAAAAGAGAAATTTCTCGCATGTCACCCACAAAAGTGCGATCAGACCTAGAATCATGCAACGACCACCCATGTATGCTCAAAACTGCTTCAAACTATCAAGAGACCCAATCAAACTATGGCCCTTAAAAAATAGGGATACCTGTTGTATGTAGACATCTCTCTCAAAATGCAAAGGAACACATGCTCACTCTAAATATGAACTAAACAATCATGTATCGATCATATAATTGTCTCTCATGGGAACCAACCTCTGCTAACCATAAGTGCTAAACTCTGGGATAATCTCATAATGCGATCCAAAATAGTGCATGCTCACTCTTAACCCTCAAGATTTTCAAGGGTGAAAATGTAAGGGCTAACAATGGTGACTCAAGGGGATGATATCCCCCTGTGGTATGTCGAGAACCATATGAATCTATATGTCTGTAACAATACTGATATGTGAGATATCTGGAAGATGTACCAATGATGCTCTGAAAAGATATGTACTAAAATGTACCCATGTAAATGTGTGGAAGGAAGGAATCCCCTGTAAGCTTACCTGTAATACCAAATCCTGTCCATTGGGCCATGGAGTCAAATAAATATACACCTCCTACTGAAACACTAAAACAAAAGGGGTCTTATCCAAATCTGCTACCTGCTACCATGCAAATGTACACTCCTCCCCAAGGTAAATGTGTTGATGTTGATGCAAGGGAGAGAGTCACTTGATCAAATGTCAATAATGTAAACACCTATCAAGTGCAGAGGAACACCACAAATAATGACAATGGGTTCTAAGGTATGATCATAACCTGTCACTATGAATGATGTTATGAAGTCAAACAATGATAAGGATCATCCAATCAAGGTCCAATGATACTCGGCCTTGTCGGATGTTGTTAGAAAAATAGGATCACAGAGAAATAAAATAAAACAAATGTGGAAATAAAACATAGAAGATACACAATACAATAGAGACACGTATATACATGGTTCACCCAGTTTGGGCTACATACACCAGAGAAATATCTAGGTCCTTCCTTTTATTATCTAACAAGTGAAGGGATACAACCAACAACACACCTATTGTAACTTCCTCTTCTTTCTCTCACAGACTCCTCACTTACAATACAATATTAGCAATAATGCATAGCCGCAATACGATTTTTCTCATAAAAGAGGGTTGTCTTCTAAGGAAAAAAACCCTAACATAACTTCTATCGTCAGATTTGCGACCTTATAATGAACGGTCCAGATTTACTATGAAATTAGAATATACATTTACAAGGCAATTTTTCTTCCGAGGGCCCGTGTGCCCTCAGACCCCGCAAGGGGGGAAGCCCCCCCTACAACTCCCCCGTGTAGAGGGCTATATAGTCTTCTGGGGTGTAAAGTCTTCATGGGGTATAAACACGACTGAAAAAAAAGACCTCTTAATCAAGAAGATAATCAGGCTCCACAACCAACAATCTCCCACTTGGAGACTGATCTCAACAACTCCATCGTTAATATATCTGTTGCACTATGATCCTTCTTGGACCTGGAAAATTTCTCATCTTCACCTTCATGCTTGAAGACCAACTGAAACTGAGCAGGACCTCAGTTTCTCCCTGGTTACTCCCTTTGTTAACATGTCTATAGGATTTTGGCTAGTGTGTATATTTTCCAGCTTCAAATGTCCATCTTGCAAGACGGATCGTATGAAATGGTACCTTAATTTTATATGGTTAGTATTCGAATGGAAGGCTGAGTTCTTTGGAAGATGAATGGCAATCTTGTTTTCACAATACAACCTATTATTCTCTTGTGTCTTTCCCAATTCCTTCATAAACCTTTGTAACCAAATCATCTCTTTACTAGCCTCTGTAGCAGCAACATACTCTGCCTCTGTTGTTGAAAGTGAAACAACCTTTTGCAATTTTGAAATCCAACTTACTACTATTCCACCTACAATAAAAACATACCCTATGGGGCTCCTCCCGCTATCTTTATCACCTTCCATATATGAATCAACATATCCCTGTACAACAGTGTCTGAACCTCCAAAACATAATGCATGAGTAGCAGTACCTTTCAAATACCTAAGAATCCACTTTATTGCCTCCCAATGTTCTTTACCTGGATTGTTCATATACCTACTCACAACTCCCACTACATGTGCAATATCTGGTCTTGCGCAAACCATCGCATACATCAAGCTGTCAATTGTTGATGAATAAGGGACCCTGAACATGTATTTGATTTCCTCCTATGTCTTAGGACACATTTCCTTGGCTAATTTGAAATGGTTTTCCAAAGGTGTACTAACTAGTTTTGCATTCTGCATTCTATACCACTCCAACACCTTCTCTATGTACTCACCCTGAGACGATGTAAATTTGCGATTTTTCTTGTCTCTTGTTATTCTCATACAAAGGATTTTCTTTGCAGCACTAAAATCCTTCATCGCAAATAATATAGCTAATTTCTTCTTGAGCACATTTATATCATGCATATTAGACCCTACAACAAGCATGTCATCTACAACCAATAGCAAGATAATATAGCTTCCATTTTCTAGTTTTTTAAAATAAACACAGTGATCAAAATGACATCTACTATAACCTTGTTCTATGATAAACCTCTCAAACTTCAAATACCACTTCCGTGGAGCTTGCTTTAGGCCATACAAGCTTTTCTTCAAACTTCATACCAAATTTTTCTTCCCTTTGACCTCATACCCCTATGGTTGTTGTATATAATCCTCTTCCTCCAAATCCCCATGGAGAAAAGATGCTTTTACATCTAACTGTTCAAGATGAAAATATTCTACTGCCACAAGACTTAAAATATCCCTAATTGAAGTCATCTTAACAACAAGAGAAAATATTTCCTCAAAATCTATACCTTTCTTTTGTGCAAACCCCTTTACAACAAGTCTAGCCTTGTACCTCTTTTTGCCTCCATATGCTTCCTTTAACTTGTAAACCCATTTATTCTACAATGATCTTTTTCCTGCATGCAACTGAACCAAATCCCAAGTCTAGTTATTTACTAGGGAATCCATTTCCTCTTGCATGCCTTGCTCCCACTTCTTTTTAGTGTCTACCTGCATTGTCTCTTCCTAAAATTTTGGTTCACCATAATTAGTCAACAATAAATAATACAATGAAGGAGAGTATCGTTCAGGGGGTTTACTCAACCTGGTATATCTTCTAAAAACACTTGCAGGAGTTTGAGGTACATGTTGCTCATGTTGTTGTACATTTTGATTTTCTGGTACCTTTGGAATTTCTTTTTCAGTGATCTCATCAAGCAATGTGTATTCCAATTTTTCTTTTTTCCTATTTCTTTCGTTGTAACTGATCTTTGTACATGACCTTCTCATTGAATATGACATATCTACTTCTAATGATTTTGTGATTTTCATAATCCCATATGTGATAACCAAAATCATTAGCACTGTATCCAATAAAGTTACACTTCTTGTATTTTGCCTCAAGCCTTGTTCTATTTTCTTTATCAATATGGACAAATGCTTCACAACCGAAAGTCTTCAAAAATGAATAGTTTACATTTTTACCTATCCATGCCTCCTCTGGAATTCCACCATCTAAATAGCTTGAAGGTCCTCTGTTTATTAAGTAAACAATAATATCTGCAGCATCTGCCCATAACTGTAAGGGAAAACTAGCATGCAATCACATACTCCTTGCATGCTCCATGATTGTCATGTTCATCCTTTTTGACACACCATTTTATTGTGGTGTTCCTATAACTGTCTTCTCTCTATGAATCCCATGGTATGAATAGTAATAATCAAACTCCTTGTTGTAATATTCACCTCCATTATTTGATCTGAGACACTTCAACCTTTTTCCTGTCTCATTCTCAACCAAAGTTTTCCATTTCTTAAAAGTATCAAAAACATCAAATTTTTGTCGAACACAATAAACCCAAGTTTTTCTAGTTGCATCATCAATAAAAGTAACACAATAACGAGAGCCACCAAGCGAAGATACTTGAGTTGGTCCCCATAAATATGTATGCACAAGCTCTAACCTTTCACTCTTATTTTATTTTCCAACTTTGAGAAATCTGACTCTCTTTTGTTTTCCATAAACACAATGCTCATAGAAATCGAAATCAATTTGTTTAAGATCTAGCGACAAATTTATTTTGTGAATTATCTGCATCCCCTTCTCACTCATGTTTCCAAGCCTATGATTCCACAGTGTTGTATCCACTCCTGTAGAAGTTAAGGAGATAGAAGACTCATTATTACCAGTACATAAATACAATGTACCTACCTTCTCTCTTTTTTCTATCACCAATGATCCTTTGTTGACCTTCCATGCCTTATTTGTAAATGTAGATATACATCCTTCACTTTCCAACTACCCTGTTGAAATTATATTTTTCCTTAGATATGGAACATGTCTTACTTCTTTCAACAACCATTGGTTTCCATTCCTTTACTTTATTTTTACCTTTCCCATTCCAACAATTTTGCATGGTCCATCATCACCCAAATGAACCTGTCCAAAATCTCCTTGAACATAATATAGAAAATGTTTCCTATGGGGTGTGGCATGAAATGAAGC
>SNQJ01S0245967.1:1327-13158 GCA_010110895.2 Picea sitchensis | reverse complement strand
TGCAGAATTATAATACTCAGTCAATGTCTTGGGTCTCTAATCATTTTTCTCATGGTATGTCTGATATGTCTTCACACTTACCATCCTCTGTCTTGTCTCCTTATGCAAATACAAGTTTTGGGTTTGGGGGCATGATGCCTCCTCCTTATCCCTCTCCATTTGGTGGGAGTCATATCCTTCAAACACCTCTTACGGTAGGAGGTTGGAATCTTCCTTCCTACGAGTCCCATATGAAAGAGGTAAGTGCCCAAATAAGAAATTATTCTACTTATCACACTCTGTCCACTTATCCTTCTTCCGCTATGTCAGTTCCTACAAACACTTTTCCCATGGTGGACTTCCATCTGTCCTCCGGTGTTTCATCCGAGGGGAGTTATTTTTATAGTATGGGCAACCCCCTTCATGAAGTTCCTTTGCTTGGGGGCAACATATGTCCTCACTTGAGTAACTCTTGTCATGTCGCTTCCTTTTTGTAAGTAGTTTCCTCGGTGACAATGCCCTTACAACCCTTTATGAATCAATATGGAGGAGGATATTGTCCTGACAGAAAGGGAAAAGGTGTAAACCAGGATCCTTCCTGGCCTGCAATTTCTCAGAACCAATATTTCCATGAACCTTGGACTCAAATGCTAGAATTCATTACCATTGCAAGTCCAGTCACTGCATGTCATACTGGAATTCTATCACCAACCTCTTCTAGTCATGTTGGAGATTGGTCGACAACATCTACAAGTCATATAGAAGACCTACAACCAACCGCTGCAATTCATGTTGGGGGCACATGTCTGTTCACTGCTTGTCACACTGCACATACATCACCAACCTCTGCTAGTCATGTTGGGGATTCATCACCAACCTCTGCTAGTCATGTTGGGGATCCATCACCAACCTCTGTTAGTCATGTTGGAGATTTTCTACTAGCCTCTGCAAGTCATGCTGGGAGCATGTCACTAGCCACTGCAAGTCATGTTAGGGGTATTTATATGATTGAGAATCCTAGACGTATCAGACGTAAGCCTAGATTCCTTTGTAGGACTTGTGAAGGAAGTCACCTTACTCGTTTGTGTCATGTTATTTCTAGGATACCAGAAGCATAGGGCTCACCTAAGGGCCCTTCAGGTTCTGAGGCATCTATGGTTTCACAACACTCTGTTCCTTATTTGGTTGATACAACAGTCATGTCGATGCAATATTCGGTTGACACCCCTTTTCCTTCAGGGGTTAATGCATTATTTGACCTTGTTGTCTCACATCCTGTTCCACCTGTGATCGTGTCGATGAAATCTTTGACTGACACCTCTCCTATGTTCAAGGGTGATGCATCTCTTGACCTTGTTGTCTCGCATCTTGTTCAACCAACGGTCATGTCGATGCAATCTTTGACTGACAACACTCCTATTTTTTTGGGTGATGCACCTCTTGACCTTGTGGTATCACATCCTATTCAACCATTGGTTGAGGAAGTGGTCGCATCGATGCAATCTTCAATCGAACCCACTCTTCTCTTGGAAAGTGACAAGTCTAAGGAAGTGGTCGCGCCAATGCAATTTTTGGTCGATCACACTCTTCTGGTTCAGGTTCTATACCTTCTCTGCCATGTCCTTAGCATTTCTAGTACTTCACCTTCTGAAGAAGAGAGATTTTTACTCTTTCCAAGTTCTCTCCCTCCAAGTATTGACGAGGTTCCCTTTGATTGGGATTGTCTTGTGAGGTATCCAATGCCTCCTCCTGTGTCTTTTCTAGGAAGAGACATTATACAATATGCCACAGAAATGATTCTCTCTGTTAGCATTTTTCCCTCCTCAACTTGGAGAGCTTTGGGTCTTCCCAAGCTTGTGTCGGTTTGTCGCAAGATACTGACATTCCATAGAAGGTCTGCATGGGATCCTTGGCCTCCCCCGTCACTTGCCACCTAGAATATCCCAAACAAGTCTTAGTTAAGCTCTTTTCCAACTCGTTTAAAAATCGAAAAGATTGTCGAGTGATTTGTCCCTTTCACACTCATTAAAATTGAATTTCAAAGGCCACAAGTCTTATTTAACCTCGTTTCTGACTCGTTATTAAAAATTGAAAATATCGTCGAGTTATTTGTCCCTTTCACACTCGTTAAAATTGGATTTGAAAGAACATGAGTCTTAGTTAAGCTCTTTTCCGACTCGCTATCAAAAATGGAAAAGATCGTAGAGTGAACTTGTCTTTTTCACACTCATAAATTGAATTTGAAAAGACGTCTATTTGGCACAAGTTTACCCTTTTTTTCACACCAAGTAGACTAAAAGATATAAAAAGGACATTTTTTGGCATTAAATTGTGATTTCATCTCATGCCCTTGCTTGTAGTATTGAGCCTTTAGCCGGTTCTTGCTTTGTGTTATAAACCATGGCCCAAGCAGTTTTCATCCTCAACCAAGCAGAGCCTTGTTTATATCCTTCGCAATTTGACACCCTGGAAGGAACACCACCTCGAGTGTCCATCTCCCGCATGCATTTCCTTGCATTGAACATAGGTACATTCCACTGTTGGAACTGGTTTTGCTTACTTGTGACACTCGTTCCCTCCTCTGTATCATAGCATTCACTTGTTATTAAAAAACAAAAAAAGACCGGTGGGAAGGGAGTACTATATTGTAATTGGTATCAGTTGTGTTGCCTTTGAACAGAGCACAAATTTATTGAGTCCTTGCATCATCATAATTTTGGGTTTAGAATGGCCTTAGGAAGCTGATCTCGTTACAGAATTTTCTCTACCGACCAATTAATCTTCCAGTCACTATAGAGAACATTATGGATGCCTCCTGCATCTAGTTGTCACATCATTAAGTCTATGTTGTCGGAGTCCACTGTATGTATCATGCTCTTGTTCAAAGGAATTCTATCAACCTGTGTCGGCCAATCCTCAGAAATATTGGCTTTGCATGTCAGTCATACCCTCAGTTTGTCTTAGAATCACACGATACTTTGGTCTTATGATGCACCCTGACCCTACTTTTATCATTGGTAGGTCACCTTGAACCCAACAATCGACATTTCATCATGGGTCGTTGACTGGGTGGTTTCCCTTGTGTTTGATGGCAAGACATCTATTCACACTTTGGGATTCGTGTAGTGTCTTGGATTCCATTAGCCTTATTGGTGGTTTCCTCGCCTTTGTCAGCAGTTTTCATCATTGGCTGCTATTCAAAGGGTATTTTCCGTGTACCTCTTGCATTTGGCACACATGAAAGACAAACATGGTCGTTGGTTCGTGAACATGTTCTTCGTCTGATCTCCACCAAATCATGAAGCTCCTACTTTGTTTCTCGTGCTGACTAATGAGAGATGCCTTAATGATCTCCTTTCAGCGGGTCTCTTTCCATCGAATTTAGCTCATGTATTATGGATACAAGACCTAGAGTTTTATGAGTACCTCGATGCTTGCAGTCATTAGTGGCAGGCTCTCTCACCATTGACAGATGGGAATACATCAATGTCTCCTGATCAATGGATCTCTTAATTGTTCGACACCAGCTCCTTTATTCACATTTGTAGAGATGTACTCGATGCCTTGATACCTACTTTCATCATTGGTAGGTTGTCTCGCATTTGTTAATGGTATACCTCAATGATCGGTAATCAAATGATGTCTCATCATGTTCAAACTCAACTCATTTATTCACATGATGTAGACTTGCACCATTAGTGGATTGTATTGAAGACTTGAAGACATCACTTTGTGGACACAGATTTCCTGAGTTGTTGCTTCCATTTCATTGGACCAGTACCTATTTGACTTCAGCGATCATGGGAGATTAGATTGTACTCCATGGTATACAGATATCTTCAGATTGATTTTGAGACTGGTTTCACTGGACCTTGTTCGTGACTATGATAGCTATTGTCATGTAAGCACATTTATACTTTCCTACTCATGGCCATGAACACTTGTTGGTATATTTTCCACATGGATCTGCATTGTATTCTTGGCAACCATGTATGCAAAGTCAGTACATAATGTAATGAGAAATTTAGTTCGTCCAGCTGGTTCTCTACCACTCCACTTCTGGGTTATTTATAATGTATCTCAGCCATCACAGATACTGCTCTGATCTCACACATTAGGGGGCATCTGTTATAGCAAGATTTTCCTCACCATTTCTATCTTGCACAGAGGGCCTTTTTCCATTTCCCTATGCAAACTTATCAACCCCTTTTTGATAAATCTAGAGCCAAAAATATATATATATCCACATATACGCTCCCTAACCGCTTTTCAGTATGCATATATGCTTGTTTCTCCACTACAACTCGTGTATATCATGATTTGTGCCATAAAATACAAAATGAGGTCGGGTTTCCATGTCACGACAAAATATCTCTGATCTTTGGCCTTCCATATACTGGAAACATTCTGACTTGGCCCTTCAGTTTCATTCTGGAGGCTATAAGAGCACAATTTTGAGCTATGGAAAAAGAGGAGAAAGCATTCAAATTTGAGAGCAAAGTTACTCTGGAGAAATTACTTCATATTGAGTCTGCATCCCTTTGTCCCTCAAGTCTGAACATAGTGTTCAACCCCCAAGCTCTTTCCTTATTGATGAGAGGACCTCATTACCTCTTTTCTATGAGCTTGCCTTTGGTGGAGGATTGAAGTGGTGGAGACCCAGTTGGAAGGAACTTGGTTTCTTGATTTTGAACTATGCCGACACGGAAGTCTGTAATGTTGATACTTATGTTGATCAATTATTAATAGAAATACTCCTTTCTCGTCCTATCAATATCTTGCAAATATATGATTATTATCCATGGGCATGTTTTTAATGTTTATTAATGGATTGTGCTATCTGATGTGATAACTCATTTTATATATTGTCACTATATACTTGCATTGCTTGTTTGTTGAGAACTTCTTGCAGGTGTAAAACTTTGGGTCAAAGTGATCAACGGTGGAATGACATCAAACTATTGGATCGAGATAGCCTTCTTCCTCGTATTGCACATTAGTTTATATAACGCATTAGTTTATATAGCACATGATGGAATTGAGTTGATTTCTACAGTCATACCTGTCTGTTGTGGTTTACCCTTGGCCATAGAGAGTTTTTCCCTTGTAACAAGGATAAGATGATGGGAAGTGACTTTCAATGGTTGGAGAAGCCATATGGATGGATAAATCATTGTTTAGAGATAAAAGGATTAATTAATTAATAAAATTGATTTAATTAAGGAATAATAAAATAAAGTAAAATTCACTTGGAGAAAAAAGGTGAACATGAGGGATAAAAGAGATATAGTTGCCTATATTCTCTCATTATGTTGTTTATCAGATTGATTTCTGGCTTGTTTCTAAAGATTCCATGCACTTGGGGGTTTTGAGGGTTTTGACTGAACAAACCCTAGAGATCATTTCGGTGGTGTAAGATCCCACCCAACCTAGTCCAGGCTTGGTCAAGGAGGTGAAAGATCCCTCCTTCACCATTCTACATCAGTCCTATCTCAGTCATAGGTGGATTCTACAGTGATTACAAGTTCAAAAGAGAAGAAGTGTGCATCATTGAGGGTTTTCAGCAGGAGGGCACACTAGAGGAAATAGATCCATTCGATTTGGCCAAGGAGAAGGAGGTTTAGGGGGATTTACTATTGAGATAGTTGGGTAAAGGCCATAACACCCTTTTTGTCCTATCTTGGGTGTGTTATGGCTGAGCATTGATTTATTATGAGTGTGGCACGATTCTCCTAGTGAAGGGTGCATTGTAGAAAGAGAGTTTGTTCATCTGAAGGATCTAAACACCTTCGATCAACAAGAAACTCATCCTAGAGGTTTCTAGTGGCCCAATATATATTCCGGGATATTTTGGAGTGATTTGGAGCACAGGAAGAGGAGGGCCGAAATCTAGGGTATCTACAGGCACCAGGGTAGTGCACAACTCTCCCAGTTTGAGGGATCTCCACTATAGAGGACAAGTATCTCATCTTCTCATTCATATCTTGCATCTATTTGGCCTTTGGAGGATTTTATCTTCTCTTATTAGACTTACTTGAGGGTTATTTTCATTTTTCTACTAGATCTCAGCTATATTGTACCAGATCTGCATATCCATTGTATCAGGACCTTCTACTATTATGAATAATATCATATCTAAGGTATTTGTGTTTTTACTTGAGTTGATTCTATTGTATTCATTGTGTATATATTGTTGGCTGCAATATTATCATTTACTTGTTGCAAACACACAAAGAACCACCATTATAAACCTCAACGCAACTTTAGAGACTAAAACCAGCAAAGTGTTTGACAAAATACCACAACCAAAAACTCATAAAACTTAATAAAAACTCAATGTTCCAATCAAAGTTGGTTGGGAACATTACAAGGTGGCCTAATTATCCATTGACCAAGTCTATTGTGAGTTCTATTCTAATGTTCGGTCATCTTTGGAGCCTTAAAATCCTCATGATCTGTGTCCATATGAGATGTTATGTATCTAGCAAAAGTAGCTTATTCTTCATCTTCTTTGGTAGATGTATGTATACGATCATGTATACAACTTGGATAGTATGCTCCATGTATCATTTAATATTTTGCCTCTTACAACCATCACTATAGCTTCCTTCAGGGTTTTCACCTATGACCTACCCGGAAAAAGAACAAGGGAGAAACAACAGACAAGAATAACAATCTTTATAATAATAATAAAAACAATAGTGAGAACAATCGAAAGAATAGCTTCTTTAGAGATATCACTTATGACCTACCTGAAACAAGGGTAAAAAGTAAGAAATACAATAATAAGGAATGAGAGAAACACTTTTCTAGTGTTGTGATCAATCATTCCTCCATGGTAACATGGAAACAAAACAAGAAGTTTCTCCTAGAGGATATGTTAGTTATATCTAGTAAATTATTACAATAAGAATTTATCTCAATAGTGCTCACATGGTACCAAGTATTCAATAATAAAACTTTTCAAAGATCGCTATCACAACTATAGTGTTTAGCAATTATCAAACTTGATATGTGTAAATTTGAATCTTATCAATTTAATCAATCAAACCTTGAACCTGGACTCTTGTCTACAAGAATGAGTGTGTTGCTTTTCTCCGAGTCTCCTTTACTCAAGATGATAAGTATTTTCTTCAACCTGTCCTCTGTACTAAGACAATATGCTATCTTGACACAAATCTGAGTTAGGGAATAAACTCTATAATGTCAACTTTAATCAATCTAATGCTTTGACATTAATTTTGACCAATGGTTAGTATGATAACTTCAATAGATTAAAATGCAACCTGGATATTCATAAGATTACAATAATTCCATAACAAGTAGAAGCATATCAAAGTAATCAAACCTAGGGTGCATAGTTCCTTTGAATGTGTTGGATCTGAGATCCCTCTGGATCTATGATTGTTGTTTAGACAAAATATCATTTCTCCTAAAAGTACCCTTTACAATAATGATACAGTTTTAAACATGTGTAAGTACATACCTCTGATAGCATCGGTAGGTAGTGGCACCATTCGGTAGCAGTGGAAAGAACTAACGAACCTTTAAAACTTCAAAGGCGCTTCAACTTGTAACTTAAAGTTAGCTAGAGATTTGCTAGGGTAAGGCACACTAGGAAAATAAAAATCAGTCCCAACACTTCACAAAATATTTCACTACAACTGGTATTGCAAATGGCATGAAGGAACTCGCAGGAAAGAACTGGAAATGCAACTTGATACTGCAATTGATACTAGTACTTCAACTACAACTTAGGGTTTTATGAGGAAACCCTAATTTTTCCAAACTTCAAATTTCAGAATTTTGATCCAGGGACTAGATGTGCCCTCCTAGGGAGAACTGTTAGATGTGATTACTTCCCCCAATTTCCTCCTTAAACAGAGAAAATGTCACACTTAGGGTTTATGCAGAAACCTTAATTATACAGTAGTTGCAATACTAAAAGTCTCTTTCAGGCTTGCTCTGATACCATGTTGAATTTTTACTTATACATCTAGCAGTTACGGTTATTCTTTATTATTATAATCATTTAGCACATTAGATGCATAAATAATATCACTGAAAGAGAGGGAATCACAAAAACAATAGAAACACATAGATTATCCTAGGAAACTCTCATGGGGGAGAAAACCCAACAAAACTTCCTCAATATAGATAGACCAAAGAACAAATAGAAGATCCTCCTCTACTCCTTCACTAGAAAGAGTAGTGCACCACTTAACCAAGAAATACCAAGACATAGACCAAGAACCCTCCTTACGTCACCCCCAGTTGTAGCAGCTACTCCTCCAATACTTGCGCACTGCAAAGCTGAGTAGTGAGAGTGTACAAATGAGGCATTGGCCTCTCTTATAAATAGTGGTTTGGCCAGCCTATAATTAGGTCTGAGCTGACCTGTCACTTTACCCTCTTAATTTACAATTAAATGTTAAGGCACAATAGGACCTAATTAAATACAATATAATAATAATATTTAATTCTCTCTTAGTTCTAACGTTCTTCGAAGTAACAATATTTCAACATCCACGAATGAGCAGATAGCGAACATTCTCACCAAGCCTCTGTCTAGAGTGAATTATGAGTACTTTAGACACAAGCTTGGTGTGATGGAGAATTTCCACCCTCATTGAGAGGGAGGTGTGTTGTTTCTCCTCCTACCATCTAGCCCCTCTGGCCAAGGGTTCCCTAGATCAGTCATGTGAGGTGATTGAGGGCGTAATGCACAATCAGACCTGATGAGAGAAGAAACGTCACAGGCATAGTCATGAGGACTATGGGAGTATCTTCATTCTACTAGATGAAACTATAATTATGGTTGATGGCATGGAAACAGTTGTGTCCTATTAGTTGATTGCTACATAGTTATAGAGACATCGACTATGACTATGGTTGATGGCATAGTAGTAGTTGTGTACTACTAGTTGATTGTTGCATAGTTATAGACTATGACTATGGTTGATGGCATGGTAGTATTTGTGTGCTACTAGATGATTGTTGCATAGTCATAGGGATTGCAGACTATGATTATGGTTGATGGCACGATAGTAGTTGTGTGTTACTAGTTGATTGTTGCATAATCATAGAATGTTGGATTGCATGGTGGTAGCTTGTGTAGCTACCAGTTGATTGCAAGATAGATACCTTGTGTCTCTAGACAATAGATGTGTGATACTACAATGGATGTGTTCCACTAGCATTGATTGTGTATCACTTGATAGTAGTTTTGTGCTACTACGGTTGATGCGTTTGACTGGCGATGGTTGTGTATCATTGGATAGTCATTATGTACTACTATGGTTTGGCAACAAATGACATTGTAGTAGTTGCGCACTACTAGTTGATTTCCATGGAGACTACCCAACCGCTTGGAAGTAGTTGTGTGCTACTGTTTGATCGTAGCACAGACAGGAGGACTATGGCAATAGTTGTGTACAACTGGACTACAGGAGTATTTATGTACTACTGGACTATGGGAGTAGTTATGTACTACTGGACAGTATGGGTAGTTGTGTGCTACTGGATGATTACAACATACTCTTGGAGACCGTGACAGATGATTTGAGCTATTGATGGCATGGTAGTAGTTGTGTGCCACTAGTTTATTGCAGATTAGTCAGTGGACTACTAGATGAAGACATCATGAAAGATACCTCCCTATCTAAGAGGGAATGTTGATGTTTTGGTAGTTGCGGCAGGTACTTTCCCTCCTAGACGACCTTTCTTAGATGAGAAGAAGATTCTGGAAGCAAGAGAACCATTGAGCAGATGTGGAAATACCCCAAAAGAGAAGTTGGCCTAGAAAAATAAAGAACAATGAAGTGACACCTTTCTAGAAGAGAAGTTGACCCAGTAAAAAGGAGATGAAGACTATAAATAGGAGGTGCCTTATCTCATTTGGACACACTCACTCACACTCTCTCATCCACTCAGAAGGAAGGTGCAAGTTTGAGGAAGGTGGCAAAGGTTATTCTTGTTTAGTCAGTGTGGTATCTCTCTCTTGTGCGCTACTCTTGGTATAGGTGCACTACCATTGTATGGTGTTGCTACTGCAACTGGGGTGGTATCTTTTGTTGTAATTTGAGCTATCCTTTGTGCTAGGTTTTATCTATTGGTTCATGATTGGACTTGATTTGTGAACGAAATATATCTAAGAAAGGTTGTTGGGTTTTTCCCCCATTCGGGATTTTCCCAGGATAAATCTCTTGTGTTCTTTTGTCTCTTGTTTATGTTGTTATTGCTCAATATGTGACATATAAGTTATTGTTAAATAAGTAAAAGAACATTGGTAACTCTATTTATTTGTAAATAAATAAAATCTAACAGTTGGAACCGGGGTGAAAATATCTATAGGATGGGATGATGAAAACTGACTTTCAATGGCCGAAGAAGTCATAAAGGCAAATTAATCACTCTCAGGGGTTAAAAAGGTGAATTAATTATTAATAAAGTGATTTTATGAGAAAATATTAAATATGAATTAAAAGTCACTTGAAGGGAAAAAGGTGAAAGGGGTTATAAAAGAGAGAGAGGGGGCTCATATTCTCCCATTATGTTGATTATTATTTTGATATGACTTGGATAGCAGTTGGAGCCTTTGGGGATTTGGAGTAAACCTTGACTTGGATTGGTTTCGGTGGTGAAATATTCCACCCTAGTTGATCAAGCTTAGTTAGGTGGTGAGAGATCTACCCTAGCCATTTGGTGGGGTAGATCATTCATATCTTCCACTTGTTTCTACTGAAGAGAGAGATACATCATTTTGAGGCGGTTTGGGTGTTTGGAGAGGCATATATTTTGAGTGTGGTTGCTAAGTTCTTGTGCATATTGAGTTTCTACTTGGAAGGGGCTAAATGTTGAAATATTGTAATTGCAAAGAGTATTTTATTTATTATTGATGTATTATTCATTAGATCAATCCCCTTTTGTGGATTCATCATGTCGGACATTGTAAATGATGAAATCCCCTTTTGTTGATTGGTCAAACCCTAATTGTAATATGAAAAATGAGAAGTCAGCCCCTAGAATAAATTAAAGTGGTTATAGCCACCTAGGAAGAGAAGTCAGCCCCTAGAATAAATTAAAGTGGTTATAGCCACCCAGGAAGAGAAGTCATCCTTGCCAGTGAAAAGACACTTCCTTTCAACACCTGCCAAATTATATAAATAAAGGAGGCCAACACCTCATTTGTTCACTCACTCATTCGATCATCTAGAGCGCAAGTTTGGAGCTGCAGTTGGAGAAGAAGGAAGAGAGAGGTGCATAATGTTTTTAGGTCCTATTTAAATATTCTTAGGTGCATATAGTTTCATATAGTTGCATAAGTTTCATATAGTTTCATATAGTTGCATAAGTTTCAATATAGTTGCATAAGTTGCAATATAGTTGTATAAGTTGCAATATAGTTGCATAAGTTGCATATAGTTGCATAAGTTGCACAAGTTGCATATTGTATTTAATTATGCCCTATTGTTCCTAATTACATAAGTTTCACAATAGGGCCTAATTAAATACCAGGTAAATGTTAAATACAGTAACAACTTATGACTACAACAACTAAATTTCTGAAATTTTGTTATTGTTTTTCTGATATTACTGCAATATTTCATTTTTTTAATGTTAGAGGTGAATTTCATAACTTTTGTTGATTGATTTATTATGTAAACATCGGTCCAACCTCCCACAAAGGATATTGATGAGGACGAAATATATTATTCGACAAACCCAATGACAACTGTAACGAAGGCCTTGAAGAAGGCTAACATGGAATATCTAGGTTTGATTAGCAAAAGACCCCTGACACAGGAGGACAGGGCAAGAATTGTAGAGCTACAAACTACAATAACTAATTA
>SNQJ01S0245966.1:0-13158 GCA_010110895.2 Picea sitchensis | reverse complement strand
GCTCAGGTCAATCCTGCTCTCGGTACTCCATGTCTAGGATCTGTGGGCCTCGAGACATGATCTCCTAGTTATCCCTAGAAATCGGGGATAACAGGAGGGCAAGACCCCCTTGGGTCCAGGCCTGTCAGGCTGTCTCTGGTGGAACGTCCTCCTCTCTCTCTAGTGTAAACCTTTGTCCTGTCTATGCCCCTGGCTGGGGTCTCAGCATCCATCTGGTGGGATTTTAGCCCTATGGAGGTCTGAACTAATCATCTCCCCATGTGTACCTATCCGCCAGGTGTGGCCCTGCAACAACAACAAGTACACCCTCCATGGGCTCATAAGTCACAGGGATCATAGCAATGTCAATCAAATCTAGTAATCAAGTTATTTAAACATGTGCATAAAACCCCCTTTCCCAGAGAAGTGCTCAAAGACGTTACGCTATTCTACAAGCCAGGTTTGGAGAGGACGTCAGGAGGTCCTATTGGGATAATTCTCATTGGACGTGGGATGTTTCTAGGTGAAGACAAATCCAGGCCATGTAAGTGGATGAGGTGGTGAGGGATGTTTGAGCAATGGGTGCAGTGATGATAGGGGAATGTATGGCTTACCTGTGGGTGCCTCTGAAGAGGGTGAGCTGCACCTTGTCATGGATGCAAATGTTTCCAAGCCCATTCAATGCCTTTTATCTTTTATCTTATTGCTTTTTATTTCAAGAGACTAGTTATGGGACACTGCCCTGGCGTGGTGACCAGTGGTGACAATGTTACCCACAAGCATTTCACAGAGATGAGAAGGTTAGCTCGTCATGAGATCCCCTTTCTCTTGGCTATGCCACCAAGAGCCACTATCCTGGCATGGTGACTAGTTGAATGGTAGTTTCATACCGCTACATGCCCATGGACCTAACAGGCTGGCTCATCATGAGACCACCTATCCTCCAACTAGGTCTTGATTTTATTATTTTATGGGTCCCTATGTTTCTTGCTGAGAAGCCTTTATTGCTTTATCGGGGATCCCTAGGCGAAGCATCTGAAGGCTTTGTTCCTTTGGATTTTATCTTTTGCTAGCTACGTTTACCCTCTGGGCCTTTAGCCCCTTCTTCCCACAAGGTAAGGTACAACCCTTTGCTAGTTTGGCAAACCCAATTCCCGAACCAGTGTAGGGGATGGATAAGAGGGAAAAAAGATGAAAAGTGATAAGTATGGTGGGACTGGATGATGAACTTTCATGAACCCACCCAATGGCAACTCAAACCCTATGGGAACCAACTTGCTAGGGCATCCTGTCATTCCCCCCAGGTGTGGACAAGTGGAAAGGCATAAGATCCAAGCACACGTCAAAAGTAAAAAGAATTAAATGCACATATTTAAATGTTTTCGGAATCAGAGTGACACATACCATGATACCCAGAGTCATTACCTCATGGAGCAAGACCCACTACTTCAAACCAGGCCGATGGGATAGATGTTGTTGTTGGTGACAAGGTGGAATCGCTGAAGAAGAAAGATGGGCCTTCCAGATCCATGCTCAAGTCAATATGGCCCTCGGTACTCCTTGTCTAGGATCTGTGGGCCTCGAGACATAATCTCCTTAGTTATCCCTAGGCTAGGGGATAACAGTTTGGAAAAGCTATTCAAAGTTGTCCTCACCAAGAAGTCGGGATCCACAATCTCCTCGACTGCGGCCAACTCATCTCAAATCTGTGTAAATCTTCCAAGGTATGATGTAACTGACTCTGAATCAAGCATCTGAATGTTCCTGAGCTTGTCCTGCAGAACCATCTTACTATTTTGATTGGGACTCTAGTAAAGCTTGCACAATGAGACCCATATCTCAAAGTCATAGTCTTTCCCAGTCAAGTGGGGTATGATGTGGTCTCTCACTGCATCACAAATAGTCCTCTTCGCCTTGGTGTTCTTCTTCCTGAAATTTGCATCCAACGATGGAGATGGAGCAGGTGCAGGAGGAATCACCACAGGAGCTTGAACTATATCCCATAGTTCAAGCTCCTCCAAGATGAATATGATCCTGGTCTTCCAAGGGGACTAGTTGCTAGCTCCGGCTAGCCTATTCTCTTCCCTCATCTGAGACACCGACGTGGTTGTCCACTGAAACTCACACTAATGCTAAAACTGCACAAGAGTACAACCTCACTCATGTCAACACAGGTGTGAAAAAGAGGTTGTCCAACTACAACCTCACTCCTATCAACACAGGTGTGAAAAGAGGTTGTCCAACTCAGCCTCACTCCTGTCAACACAATTGTGAAAAGAGGATGTCCACAAATGTCCAAAACAGTCCCGCAAAACTGCCCACTGAATGCTAAAAAAAATCAGCAAGTCTTTGCCACCAAGGCTTTGATACCACAAAGAAAACTGAGGTACTATGAGGCTGCCCAACATGTCTATCTTTGACCTCTTGTTAGGCTCTAAGTTCAATCTCCAAAACTGTCCTTTGCTGATGTTTTAGGACAACAAACAGTCAAGTACTTTTCTACTCATAATTTTTATGGTTAAGTGTTCTTTGAGGTGCCCTTGCAAGTGTTTTCGAACCGGTGGTTAGCACATGCAATATAACTCAAAACAAGTAACACTCCTCTAGATCTTTACAATTGTAAAATGCTGATATACACAACTAAGCATGCATGAAAATTAGGACACAAGTATTTTTGGTCAACACGACCGTGGATAAAACCCCCCCGGGGAAAACCAGTTTAGAATGAAGGTATATATAAGTGATGTCTAAAGAATGAGATACAACAAGTATACAAATATAATGAAACCTAATACAATAGCAACTCCTCTCGAGATGCTTTGGAGTTCCAAGAAGAGAAATGCGCCCAAGCTTAGTGTGCCCTCTTCCCTTGTTGCTCTATCCACTGAAACAATGTGCCCTTGACCCTCTGACCTCAGATGAAGAAACCCTTGCACACAAGAAAACTATTGTGTGCTACCTCCATGCTGAATTTGACAGATCTGTAATCCTCCAAGTGTAGCTAGTGCTTTCTAAGAACGCGCCCTCCTCCTCAAGTGCGCCCTCCTCAAAGCAAGAACAATCATCACAAATAAATGAGGGTCTAATCCTCCATGAGCCCTCCATGGAAGGAGGCGCCCAAGCTTCCCTCATCTAATGCTTCCATCCTCATCCTCATGCTCCTCTCCCAACTCTCTTGGTGAACATAACAAAGAAAATGAGCCTCTACTTGCCCCTTGAGCCCCTCTTGAACCTCCATAAGGAAACCTAAAGTATGGATGGCTAGGATCACCCCATGCCATCCCTAATCAATGGTTGAGATCTCTCCAAAAGAATCTCAACTCAAAACCCACTTTGGATTAAGTTCGCTAAGTTCACTTTATGTCCCCTCATTCACCCACTTAGTGAATAATTAGTCACTTTAGGCCAAAATGAAAAAAACTCACTTTTGATTTAAATCTCCTAAGTCAAAGTGAAATTAGACATAAAGTACAAGGCACAATGGTACAAACATCTCCCTCTTGTGGTTAGAGGCCCAAAACCACAAGGGGACTGTTATCCCCATTTTGTGGATAACTAAGGAGATTATGTCTCGAGGCCCTCAGGTTGCAGATATGGAGTGTCGAGAGACTACATGACCAACAATACCCTTTTGCACAAATGGTGAACCTCCTCACCACCACATATGGTCACAGATTTCCAGATGGCATCCACCACATCAGCTGGCTTCTGGAAGGCAGTGGGCCTTGCTCCATGAGGTACAAGTTAGTATTATTGTGAGTATCATTTCAATATTTAAGCCATTTGAGTATGTTGTATCTTATATTTCTCTAGATTTCATGATATATGCTTGGACATTATGCCTTTTTCCCTGCATCACCTTGGTGATTGACATTGTGCCCTAGTAAGTAGTCTTCCTTGGAGATGGGTTTGCTACTAGGAACTCCCTTGAAGAGCCATCGTACCATTCCCGACCATACTTACCACTTTCCATCACTATTCCCCCCCATTTCCTTATCTCTTGGGATTTTAGAGTGTATTGACCCAAGAAGGGGTTGTCCCTCATTCTATGGGAAGAAAGGGCTAAAGGCCCAGAGGGATTGATGTTGGGTAAAAGATAAAATCCTATGTATGAACCTTCTAGATGCTTCGCCCAGGGATCACCCAAGAAAGCAGTGAAACGCTTATCTTTGAGTAAAGGGGGACCCACAATGAAATATGATTTAAAATGCTTAAAATGTTAGTTGAAGGATAGGAGGTCTCATCACGAGCCGATCTATCACGTCCATGAATATCTAGTGGTATGACATTACCATCATCTGGTCACCAAACCAAGGTAATGGCTCTCAATTGCATGGCTGAGAGAGAGGGGGTCCCATCATGAGCCATCCTTCTCATCTCCACTAGGTGTTTGTGGGTGACATTTCCATTATCTGGACACCATGCCAAGGCAGTGGACTTCAACCTTCCCTTGAAATTATGAAAGAATAAAAAAATGGCAAATAACGGGCTTGGGAAAAATGCATTGCGAATGAAGGTACCACACACCCTCTACAAAGGCACCCATGAATGAGACACTATGACCTCTTGTATGTCATGATCCCTATGGCCATTGAGTCTTGACCCCAACCTCCTCACCAGTTTACATGGCTTAGAGAAGGATCTCTTGGAAACTTTCCTTGATCGAGGGCAAGATCTACCCGACAGGACACCTCGTTAACCCTCCCATATTCAAGCTTGACAAGTCGCATAATGTCTTTGAGCAATTAACTGTTTGATATAGTGATCTTTTATGCACATGCTTAGGTGGCTCATTTATTGATTGGATTCACTTATCATGATGTTATGACTTGAGATCCTTGGAGGGCGTGCTTATTTTTCTTTACAGGACCTAGTTGGTGGACAATTTTGGAAGAACAAGCCTAGCTTGGGCTTCCATGGGGCTTGAAGCCCACAGGTGGATGCCAAGGGCACACATGTCAGATGAGAAAGATCAAACTTGAAAGGCCTTGGAGATGACTTGGACGATCTAGCCTAGCCCCCGCCTGCCAAACATTTTGCCTAGGAGAGAAAAACATCTCCTTTTGTAGCATGGCATCACCTAGGGGGCTTAGGGCATGGTGGTGAGGTGACATGCAATGGCACATGGATGTTTTGAGGGAATCATGAAGGAAGTGGTCTTATTGCTTGATATATGGCTTTGGGAAGCCCCTCCACTCTCCTCCATCACCAACGAACTCTTTGTGCCAAAACGTCCCCTAAAGGGGTGACGTCCATATGAATTAGGGTTTTTCTTATGTGCAAAAGTGATTTTTTAATGAATTGTTTAATATTACTTTGTTAAGGGGGCAAGATTAGGGTTGTTGACCCTTAGTCTTGTGGTTTACCCCTAAATATGTGGACAAGTCACCTTGGTGACATTTTGTATAAATAAGAGATCATAAGATCTCATTTTAACATAACTCTCCCTCTTGTGAGAAGACTTGGTCTGAAATTTTCGCTATCTTTGGCAAATAGTCTCTCTTGTGCTATTGTTTATGGTTCTCTTGATGTATGGTTGATGGAAGTGATGCACTAGCCTTAGAAGGTGTTGACCACCTATTTCAACTAGGGGGTCAACTCCATTTGCCATGAAGCTATGTACCTGATGGTGCAACTAAGTTGAAGACTTTCTGGTTCTACAAAACAATTTTGCCCTCAACACTTCTTTTTGTAACTGGAATTTCCGCTCCCCTGCGTGGGATAATAATGTAATGGATCTGCATGGATCATATTTGAGGTTAGTTGCCTAGGAATTTATCATTAGGGAAGTCCTTTCATCGAGTGTTTTTTTCCTCGGGTAATTAATTTGGCCTAACCAACATTTTTAATTACCCTTGAGTTTTTCACTCCCACAATAATCCTTCAAAGTGGTGAAAGGTGTTATAATGATTGAGCCCAATGGGTGACTAGGCTATAGGAATATTGTAAATGACCATGCTAGACATCTCCTAGAGTCTTGCAGAATTCCGTTGAGTCTAAGTAGATTTTTTTAATTTTTTAAAATTACCCAATTAATGGTAATTTTAATTATTTTTGATGTAAAAATGTAAAAACTAGGTCCTTGGGATTTTTGATAGGGGTGTGATTACTCAAAAGAAATGGAATGAGACCCCCTACACCCTTGGACCAAGTTTCAGCTCAATTGGAAAAGTTTTGCTAGGTCATTGTCCATGAGGAATCCAAGTCAGTCTTGAGTCAGCAATTTAATTGCTTAATTGACAAAGTCAAAATGTCAATTTTTTGTTAAAAATGAGCAAAAAGGTTAGAGAAAGAGTGGGAGATGATGACTAGCCCCTTTCCTAAGTTAGTGAAAGACCTCTCCTAACTTAATTTCACCCCCTCACCTAGCCATCACCTCAAGTTATCATTCCCCCTAGGGAAGTTGCGCCCCCCTTGGTGAGAAAGACAAGCAAATTGAAAAATTAAAAGAGAAAACCCCCTTTCTCCCTAAGTATGCCCCCCTTGATATAATTTCATGTTGGACCATGTCAAAAGGTGTTCCCTTACCCTTTCACTCATTAGGGATGATCTAACCTAGATAAACTACTAGCCATAACTCTTAAACTAACCCTAGACTAGCTCCTAAATTTTGCTCACTTACTCTACTAACTAGGACGCACCTTTTGGGCTAGTTCCTGGCACTTTTCCATGGTTGATTTTGCTGCTACATGCCATTGAATGCTACAGCGATAATGATGCAATTTTCGGCAGAAAATACATGTTTACAAATGTTAAGTTTTGAGCTATTATTAGGTTTCTTTTCAATTTACTAGATAACAATAGCATAGGTAGGATCACTGAGAGAAACATAATCACAAGATACACAACATTTATCTTGGGAAACCCTCATGGGGGAGAAAACCCAGAAAAAACTTCCTTAATATAGATATCCAATACAATGCCAAGACAATAAACCAAAACATTAGAGAATATCCAACACTAAGCAATGCACCTCTCTCTTCCTTCTTCTCCCAACTGCAGCTACCAAACTTGCGCACTTGATGAGCGAATGAGTGAGTGAGATAATGAGGCGTTGGCTTCCTTTATTTATACAAGTTGGCATGCACTGGAAAGGTGTCTCTTCACTGGGTAGGGTTGACTTGTCTTCTTAGTGGTTAAAACCACTTTAATTAGGCCTGGGGGCTGACTTCTTAATTTGCATAATACAATTAGGGTTTGACCAATCCGCAAAAGGGGATTTGGTCAATTACAATGCCCGACATGATCAATCCACAAAAGGGATTGATCAAATGAATAATAACTCAATAATAAATAGAATACTCTTTGCAGTTACAATATTTCAACACTCCCCCTTAACAAGAAGGGTATTCTACAACATCATCAGGAGAGACAGAGGGCAGCAACATCAACAACATCTGGAACACTGACTAGCATATCTATAAATCATCGGAATTTTTTCTCATCATCAATATCATCATCCACAACAAGGAGCTGGAATGGCATCATCATCATCTGCATCAACATGGATTAGTATAACACTAATACATCATCATCATCAATAAAAACACAAGGCTGATACAACATCAACAACAACAACATCACAACACGAAGGCTGAAGCATCATCAACATCAACACTAGGTTGGAAATCTTCAGCACAAAGCTGGCATCTCATCAACATCAGCACGAAGCTGGAAATCTTTAGAACGAGGCTGACATCTCAACAACATCAGCACGAACCTGGAAATCTTCAGCACGAGGCTGGCATCTCAACAACATCAACACGAAGCTGGAAATCTTCAGTACTAGGCTGGCATCACAACAACATCAGCACGAAGCTGAAAATCTTCAACACTAGGCTGGCATCACAACAACATCAACACGAAGCTGGAAATCTTCAGCACTAGGCTGGTGTTGGGGTCTAAAGATGTATAAAACCAGCCTTAGTTTAACATTAATTTATCAACCCGAAGATTCGTCTTTTATCTCAAGAATATCAGCAAAGTCTATGCAGATAGCTCGTAGAGGCTAAAATCGTGTAGTTAAAGAAAATTTGAGTTTATCAACAATCAAGTTCCTCAAACATTCATTAAAGATTCTAGGAATTGAAATCTAATGTTATGCAATGGAAAGGAACTAATTAATATATTGAATTCATTTTAACTAAAAGTAGTAATTGAATCTAAATAAAGACTTGCAAAATTGACTATTACTATGAATCGAATTACTGGAAAGGAAAAGGCGAATTACTCTATCTATGGAAAGAAACAATGACAGTAATCTAATCGAAAGAGACAACAATTGTACTTCTATTGAAAGGAACAACATCTATATCTTAACGGAAAGGAACAACAAACGTAAACTAATTGAAAGGAACAACAATTGCGAATCTAAGTAAAAGGAACAACACATATGAAATTATGAGGAACTGTCACGCATCAAACCTCAGTAATAGAAACTGGAACAACAATCATTTAATGCTTAAGGAAATGTCTATCTTTTGCACACAAACGATAAAAAATCATCAACACACTTATGCATTCATTTAACTACTGTAAAAGAGAATCGAATCACAAAACAGAAATTGAGCTGATACAATTACAGGTCGAACAGTAGCTCCTTTAGACTGGGCCCTTGGTCCTTAGAAGCATTGCTATTTGAAACTCAGTATGTAGAAATGGTAAAACCGCTCAAAGCTTTTATTGTATTCATAGCTGGTACCACATTTACAAAAAACTGCTAACGCGGAACAATTCTAAGTTCTGAGTTCTTGGGTGCAATTCTTCTATATCCCTTCTAGGATCTATTTACCCCTTATATATTACAACAATCTGGGTAAATTAAGCTATCTTGAGGATCGAGAGATCCTCAGGATTGCTTTACTATTATAAAGTTACAATATAAGAAACTCAATCATCTTCAAAACTGCCTTGCGCCATAAAGTCCTCAACATCCAATAGCTTGCACATCTTCAAGATTTCCTTTGCTATCTCGGGTTTGACAATATTTAACCAATCCTGTAACAAAATCAAACAATTCCAATCATATTTTAGGATCTATGTAATCTAATTTCAACAATAACGCTAAAGGGTATATTATTCATTTTCTATCCTATTTGTTCCTAATTAACCAACAAGTCAATCAAGACGATATCATGAGATGTGGGAAAAAAGGAAGATACTTATACCTTTTTCATAACCTAACATACCCCCAGCTTAACTTCTTGCATGTCCTCATGCAAGCTGAGATATTACATGTAAAGCAGTAATGTTGTAAGGTGGAAAGGTTGGTTCACCAGGCCTCCTAAATCCATTGCTTCTTTTGAGTTCTCCAAAAGCAGCATCCTCCCTTTTCTTATTAATTTGATAATCTTTTTGGTAACTTTCTGGAGGAAACCAGATGATAGGGGGATTATATCTGCACCCAATCTAAGAAGGTCCTTCCTCTTGGAGCAGTCTAGAATACCTTTCTATTCTAAAGGTAGTTGCAAAGAAATTCCTGTACCCAAAGGGTTCCCTACTCTTTACTTCACTGGAGGATGCATCCCATCTCATTTTAGAAGCAGCAAGAGCTTCTTCCTTAAGCTCTCTAAAACGTGTGATACCTGAATGTATAACTTGTATATGGATAGGGGCTAAGGAGTCTACGACCCCCCCTCTTTTCATAAAGGTTTTATGTCGCATAATGGCTGGAAAGGACTTTTGAGGCTCTCCTCTGACCTAGAGATCTAGCCCAGTTTCCCTCTTTAGGAAGGTATTGTGAGCTTTACCCCATCTGACTTGGTTCTGAGTAAATGATAGAAATGCCTGAAACTGTATGTCACCTATGAATGGGCCAGGGTTATCTTTTCTTTCTTCTTCCAGAATGAAATTATGAAAGTATAACTCACACAGAAGGTATTGTACATTTTCGTCCTACTCTTTGAAACATGAAATAAACTCAGGTACAGTGGAAAATGAAATGGGTTTACCTGCTCTGATGGCCTTCACTCTCAATAACAGATATCGTTCCAGCAAGAATAAAGTGTAATTGGTGGCAGGGCTCTGCAATTGATAGCATCAGAGTAGACATCACAGATTTCGTTGATTTGCTCCAAATCTTTTTCCAATTGGGTCTGTACCTTCTTTACCTTCCCTTGGGCTCTGGTGAGCTCAACATAGGTCTCACTCTCTATTGTTGTCATGTCCCTCAGTTGTTTAACAATCTTTTGATGTTCAGCCCTAGTGACCATCTCATCTTGGTGTTGAGCCAATGTTCACTGGGCTTGTCCCAGCTCTGCCTTTAGCTTATCAATGGTGACACCTTGTGCTTGAGATTGGGATGCTTGGTATTCTTCCATAGCGTCCATCTCCTCCCTAGATTGAGTTAATGCTTGTTGGGCCTGTGTAAACTCTGCTTCCAATCTGTCCACAATAGTACTCTGTCTGTGGGATTGGAGTGCCTAATGCTCTTCCATAGTCAGTAATTCATTTCTGTTTTGAATCAGGGTTTGTTGAGACTGCATCAATTCTTCCTCCAGTCTCCTGATGGTAGCATTTTGCTCAAGGAGTTGAGTTGTTTCCTCTAAGACTGGGGTATCTGTCTGCACCTCAGCATCAATTGTTTCTGTAGCTATCATCATTTCCTGTGTTTCTAAGGGAATTACTTCCTCATTTTGAGCTACTGCCTCTTCTACTACTATTTCTTCAGGGTCTGTCTGTATCCCTACAGAATTTGTAGTGATTTCTTCTTTAGGAAGAGGGTTTCTTCCTTGCACTCTAGCCCTTTTGTCTTCCTTTCTTCTATGGGCCTTATCTTCTTGTTCTAGCTGCTTCCTCAATTCTTTAATAATTTCCTTGAGTTTACCCACCTTCTGCTTTAATACTTCATCCTTCTTAGCCTTTTTCTTCAACAATTTGTTTTCTTTTTTTAACTTTCTAATTTTCTTATGGCTCTTGGCTGATTTCTGTTTATGGGAGCTCTCAAGGTCTTCTTCATTCTAGCCAACAGATGGTTGTTCCTCTGTTCCTTCCAAATGTTTTGTTTGTCCAAGAGAACTTCTCATTTCAAAATGAGGTTCTTCCTGTGTTGTGTCCTCTGGGGAAGACATTTCAATATCAGGAAAATCTTCAGCTGGTTTTGAAGAGGAGGCTTGTTCTGGGCATTTTTCTGGATTATTTGTGCCTCTGACAATTGAGGTTCCTAAGCTCCCCGAAACCTGAGCTATTTCTACCTCATAGCTCTTCAAAAATTGTTCTGTCAGATGCTCTAATGCCGGTTGGGTGTCTTCCTGATCATTCCTTTGTGAGGTCTGTTATGCTTGCCCAATTTCTTGAACATTTTCCTGTAGAGATTGTTCTATAAAATTCTGAAGTTCTTCAGGCTGTTTTGTTGAATCCTGAATTGCTTCAGTCGTTTCCTGAATTCGTCTGCTTCTCCTCCTTGTCTTAATGATGGCTTTAGGGGCAGACGTTGTTCTCTTCCTCTTTTTCGTTAATGCATGTGTTTGTGAGGTTTGGGCCTCTGTGATTTGGGCAGGGTATGCCTCAGGTTCGGTTTGAGGAGATGGAATTTCTCTTTGGGCGGTAGTCTCCTCTGCCTGTCTGTCTTCAATTTTCTGTGGTGGGTCTTCATGGCATAATTCAGGCTGCTCCAGTTGCGGAGGTCTATTGGCCTCAATTAGACTATCCCAGGTCAATTGAGTTTGACTCAGTGCTTTATTTGTTATCAGTTAATTAATCTGTGGTGGCTGATAACAGTAACTGGATCCTTGGACTTTTGTGTTCTTAAGGCAACCTCATGTAATATGGCATTCAAAAAGAAAGGTAGATTAAGTACTAACCGTTGTTTTAAGGCTGCTAGCAATTTGAGGTGGTGAGGTCGAATTACGTCGTATCGTCCATCACAGGTGATGTACCGATGAATTCCCCCTGTCAGTTCCTTCCATGGTTCCCTGAGGGTACTGGGATTAAATCCCTTTCCCTTCTTATTCAATTCTTCCCCAGGGTCTGTGAAAGATTCCACAGCTTCCTTCAGTGTTGTGTATCTTCCTGTCCACTGAATGCCTGTGTTAGGGAGGCCTGTGACCTCTGTTAAGATTTCCGGGGTGATTGAGATTCGTATGCCTCGCACCATAGAGATTTCTTCTTGCAGATTCTGAAAGAATTCAAGCGTGACATTCGTGTGATATCCTTGCAAATGGTTGAAGTACTCTATCCACCCCAGACGGTGTAGGATTTCTCTTGCCTGCTTTGTAACCTGTAGTAAAGTTGACTCCCTGCGCACACTTCTGCCACCCATTTTTGTGAGAAAATGTGAACGACTATCGTTCCTGGTAGCAGACTTGGTTAGACCAGCTTGGAGGAAAAAATTACCAAAAATAGCAAATATCAGAGAACAACAGGTGTTTACAAATGTGGGTATTTATTACAATCATTACTATCTTATCGAGAAGTGTGCCGAGCGTCCACTCCCCTCATTAATGTAGAGGTCGACCTCGGCCGTCAGTGTAGGGGAATGTAATGAGTGTAGGTATTTCGGGTTAGGGGTAATGATTGTATTGCCGCCGCCAATTGGGATCAATCATTAATTTTCAAACAACATATTTTAATGGTAATCATTAAACGTTAGTCCTCTTTCGTGGAAAAAAATTGAATTTAATATACTTATACTCAAAAAAATGCTTTAAGGATATATAAGCTGAATAAATTAAACCTGTTCATTTAAAATAATATCCCACATATCATAATGTTGTTACTTTTCCATTTTATTGAATACAACCGAAATGATAGCCTCGTTATTGAGTGAAGGAAATCTAGAGACACCCAGAAACTTGGTGTTTAAGGTAAACTTCCATACCACAGGCAGAGCCACTGTTGCCAGCAGGCGTCCATAGCCTCGACAGGGTTGCCTTTTAACCCTTAGATGAGCCTTTATCCTTGATAAGTATTTGAATCGCTTTTTTTTTTTTCAAAAAGACCACTATCCTGGTTTGGTAGCTAGATGGTGATAATGTCACTCATTAGATTGTAACTTAAGTGAACAAGCCGGCTCGTGATGAGACCCCTTGTCCTTTGACGAGAAAATGTCAAAGGACATTGCCCTGGTGTGGTAGCCATAATGGGAATGTCACTTATGTTATTATCCTATGATCTTGGTAGGTTGGCTCCTGATGAGACCCCCTATTCTTTGTGGAATTTTTTTTATTACCTATCTTTATT
>SNQJ01S0245965.1:0-13158 GCA_010110895.2 Picea sitchensis | reverse complement strand
ATTTCAACACTAAACAAAGCAAAGAATAAATTTACAAATTAGATTAGATACAAAAGAATTATAATTATAACAAATAAAGAATAGTTAGATGTTTAAACAATATACAAAAGTACAACTACTTACAAATGAAATGAATTAAGCACTAGTTAGATTAATTACAATAGTGAAGCAAAGATGAACTAACTCTTCAATGGATTTTGCAGATAAGAAAAAGGAAATAGCTCAAGATGCATTCACGACCAACATTACTTTCAAACAAAGCTTGAAGTGCCCCAATGAAAGGTGCACAACTTCAAGGAGGCAACTAGAAACACAAGTGCGCAACTTAAGAGATGAAAGAGAAAACTTGAAAGAGAAGCCTCCACGGGCACTAGTGCGCAACTTAAGATAAATTACTAAATCACAACAATGCTCAATTAGAATACTTGAAAGATGATGCTTGAAGTAAAGGTTGCATAACATAAAAGAGCATAAACCACTTAGATAAGATTAAGAAATTAAGGCTTAGGTTGTTGTGAATAAGTTTTAGATTTGAAATTAGTTAAGTTGCACTCTTAGACTAGGTGGCTACCCCAATACTCCTACCGCTTTGGCCAAAAAGACTACTGGGTGCTCAAGAAGCAAGGCAAACAAGGCCTTACCGTAGCTCCACAGGTCAATCTGGAAAACTTGGGTGTTCAACAAGGGGGACACCTAGTGCCGTGAGATCATCCTTGATCTAGCACCCCAAGTCACCTCCACAAGGTTCTTGTTTGGTGGCTAAAGTTGTATCAGTAATGGGTGATCCAATTAGGCTAAATAAATTGATTCCCCTAGAGCCTAAATAGATTGATTAAACAATTAAAGATTACTTGTGTTGAAAGTTTGAGCAAAATGAAATAACAAGTGCTTAAATAAAATGTACAAGAAAAAGGAAATGCCTCCAAGGGCTTAAGCAAGATAAAGAGATGCTTCTAACTAGTTAGATATTCACATGAATTTGAAATAAAAATAACTAGAATCATGAAACATAAACCATTGAACTATATAACAAGCTAAACTAGTCTTACGATATAGCATGGGTGGCAAAGCCAAGCCTCTTTGCTAGGTGTAGGCAAAAGAATGCAAGAAATGAATTAACTTAACTTGAAAAAGAAACAAGTAAACCTAGCCACACAACCTTGTCTTAAGGACAAGTGGGGCAAACAAATAAAACTTAAAACATAAAATAGAATCTAAGTCCTAGACTTACGATGTAGCATGGGTGGCAAATCCAAACCTCTTTGCTAGGTGTAGGCACAAGAAATATAAAATTGCAGAAATTTAAATAAACTTGAGAAATGCAAGCCCTAAAGACTCTCTTGGGGCTTGCTTACAATGTGAGAAAGTAGAGGAAGAAGAGGGTATTCAATACGCTAGCTTAGGAGGTTACTCTTGGACGTTTTAGGGCCCCAAATGGACTATAGCACCTTCTTTTTGGTGTAGACCTGCAACAAATCAGCAAGCGAAACTTGCTGGAAAAGATGCAAAAAAGACCAAAATCTTGGGAAATTTTTTGTTAGAACAAACCATAAATTTTCTGTGTAAAAATCAACAAGTGTATATGTTTAAATGCTGTATTCAAAGATGTTAGAATGCCAAAAGAAGTATGGAAATGTACAGAAATAAATAACATAAATATTTAGAGGTTGTAAGTGGGTGACATGGATGATTTTCAGATCTGAAATCTTCACATAAAACCCTTAGGTAACTTGCAAATCTTGTGAGAAAAGTTACAAAAGTAGAGAGGATGTGAGTAGATCTAGATGGTAAAACAAAATACTTTGCAATACCCAAATAAACACTTTACTAGATCTATGATAAGACTATCACAAATCTATCCAAGCAAAGTTCCTACTCTAAATCTATAAACTTAAAGCATGCACAAGAAATAAAAATAGAACAAGATCACCTCAATAGTTGCAAGATGGCACCAAGAAGACTCTCAACACCATGGATCCTCCAAAGATTTTTTTATTAGAATAGAAGCAAGCTTGAGCAAATACTTGCCACAAGCTTGAGAAGAAAGATTGAGAACAAGAAGAGAGAGAGAGGAGTGGGAGAGATTTTGGCATAGTAACAAAAGTTGAGAGTAGATCTGAAATGAGGGGGGGCTGAGCATTGTTTTATACTTGGGAGAGGAGAGAGACCCCTCTTGGATGAGTTACAAGTGTTACACATCCAAGAGAAATAGACAAAGTCAAGGAAGAGTCACTTTTAGGGTTTTGGTAGTGAGTTAGGGTTTGAGGGGTGAGGTGTATAGGGGCAAAACACCTTTTCCTATGGTCAAACATTAAGTTAAACACCAAAGAGGGCAAATTTAGGGTTTAGGTGGTTTTTTTCACTTAAACTTTTTAATTCCCACATGTCATTTAGCAAGAGAACACCACTTTAAGTTGTTGGCTAAGCAAGGGGGGGTTCTTTAAGTGGAAAATTACTTTTCCAACTTAGGAAAAAGGTTGGGAAACCTTTCCCACTCTTTCTCAAACCTTTTTGCTTATTTTTTACAAAAAATTGACATTTTGACTTTCTCAATTAAGCAATTAAATTGCTGACTAAAGACTGACTTGGACTCTTCATGGACAATGACCTAGCAAAACTTGTCCAATTGAGCTGAAACTTGGTCGAAAGGTATAGGGGGTCTCATTCCATTTCTTTTGAGTACTCATACCTCTATAAAAAATCCCAAGGACCTAGTTGGGTGTACTTACATATGTTTAAACTGTATCATTATTTTAAAGGGTACTTGCAGGAGAAATGATCTTTTGTCTAAGCAACAATCATAGATCCAAAAGAATCTCAGATCCAACACATTCAGAGGAACTATGCACCCTAGGTTTGATTACTTTGATATGCCTCTACTTGTTATGGCATTATTGTGATCTTATGAATATCTAGGTTGCATTTTGATCTATTGAAGTTATCATACTAACCATTGGTCAAAATTAAAGTCAAAGTATTAGATTGATGAAAGTTGAGATTAAAGAGTTTATTCCCTAACTCAGATTTCTTTTAAGATAACAGTACAAAGGACAGGTTGAAGAAAATACTTGTCATCTTGAGTGAATGAGACTCAGAAGAAAAACAACAACACTCATTCTTGAGGACAAGACTCCAAGTTCCAGGTTTGATTGATTAAATTGATAAGATTCAAATTTGCACATATGAAGTTTGATAACTTCTAAACACTATAGTTGTGATAGCAATCTTTGAAAAGTTTTATTATTGAATACTTGGTAGCATGTGAGCAATATTGAGATAAATGCTTATTGTAATTATTTACTAGATATAACCGACATCTCCTCCAGGAGAAACTTCTTGTTTTGTTTCTAGGTTACCCTGGAAGAAGGATTGATCACAACACTAGAAGAGTGTTGCTCTCATTTCTTATTATTGTATTTCTTACTTTTGACCCTTGTTTCAGGAAGGTCACAAGTGATATCTCTGAAGGAGCTACTATGACAATTGTTCTCGCTATTATTTCTATTATTATTAGAGTATTATTCTTGTCTATTGTTTCTCCCTTGTCGTTCTTGTTCTGGGCAGGTCACGGGTGGTAACCCTGAGGGAGCTATAGTGACAATTGCAGGAGGCAATATATTAGATGAGACATGGAGCAGACTATCCAAGTTGTATATATGACTGTATACATCCATGTACCAAAGAAGAAGAAGAAGCTACTTTTGTTAGATACAGAACATGCCATATGGAGAAAGATCATGAGGAGTAGAAGGCTCCAAATATGACCACACAAATCCCTTTGGTGCAGTTAATCACGCTTTAGATCATCAGGAAGAGTTAATAGAGCCAAAAGGGCCTACCCATAATCAATGCAGTGACCAGAAAGAGACCAGCATGGGCCCGTGACACTTTGCAGGATGTAAAGACATATGGTATTGATGAGACATATCAGAGGGAGTAGATGGCTCCAAAGATTATATAGACTCAGAGGGAGTCAAGCTTCAGAGGGAGCATGGAGACTCAGAGTAAGCCTGATCTCAGTGATTTCGGTGGGAGTGATTATTGCAGACTTTCATTGAGAGAAAGTATTAGCCTCCAGTTGGGATGGGAAAAGAGATGTCTTCGGGACTAGGACATATGTCATAAGTTGAAGGCGGATGTAGCTTGAGAGACTTCTAGGAGATATGAAACCTCATGGGAAGATTCCCTTGTTTCAGTGTCAGAGGAGGAAGCCAATTAGAAGGAATTTGGGATATGATTTTTCATACAGTTGAAGGAAGTTAGTGGTAACGAGATCAACATGTTGTGGAGATGTACAAAATCTTGATTTGTGTCATAGGATTCTCCAATGAGAGGGAGAAGACTATGATGAACGATACCTATATAATGTCGAAGAAATGGTTCGGTGTTATTGAAGGCGATCCAGAGGCTATTTTCCGCCTGCAGTTTGTAGCAGGATAAAGGCTTGAGTTTTGTGAGCCAAAGGCTGGCGTGTAAAGTGATCCACCCAATGTCACCACAATGGGATGGTTCTTTCTCTTTAGGAGGGTGGAGCCGGAGATGTCCACTGACCTAGGGTTCGAAGGCAAAAAAGGATTATAAGACAAAGGGATAAATTCCCCATACAAGTCACCGAGAGATAGTCACAGCTAAACAACCCGATAGTAAATAAACCCCCAAGATACTTTGCCACCTGGAACAAGCAACAACAAACTAATATGTCTGAAACTGGTTCAATGTGTTATTACTTCATATAAATAGATGACTATCTGATAAATATTAGGCAATTTAGCAATAAATATTAGGCAATTTAGCAATAAGTATTGGCCAAGTCAATGTTTATAAATAACAATAAAAACTATGTCACTTCACCAATAAATAGTGGAATGATATGGCATTCAATGCAATAAATCAACACTTCATTCAATTAATTCCTTTATTCACCCATTCAATTGCTTATAAAACAAAAACGTTTGTTGTACCAAGGTGTTAATGGCGGGGCTTGACAACATATGGGGTTAGGAGAATGTTAGATCCTAGGCTGGGGTTTGATTCAGAAGTGTTGAGAGTAGTGAGGGTTCACTTCAGCCTTGAGGTCTTAGGATGGGTGCCTTAGGGTTAAATGCAGGTCAATAGTGAAAGTAAAGGGGTGAAGGAGGCAAGAATCAAAACAACCAAGGACTAGAGGGAGAAACTTTGAAGTGTTGCTAAGGCAAAGCCTAAAAATCAAAACCCTAGGGAGAAGAGGAGAGGCTCCTACTTAGGTGTTTTATGTGAGGCCTAGTCTTTCATCTCCTCCTTCCCTTAGGCAGGGCTGGAAAAGTAGCTGGATTGAAGAAGACAAAGCAAACCAAAGGCAGAAGTTTGGTGGGCAGAATCTTTTACTCACAGTGAGGCCTTTTAGCAAACCTAGAAACTAGAGCCCTAAGATGTAGTAGACCTAGGCTTAGGACATCTCTCTCTTCTTGGCCTTGTTATTGCACAGTTTGTAGCTGAGACAGCTATGAAGATAGTGGCTGGCGTAACATGAACCAATCCACCCGATGTCACCACAATGGGATGCTTCTTTCTCTTTAGAGAGGTTAGGCCAGGAGACATCCTTGGTGACTGCAGGGTTTTGAAGAGCAAAAGTAATAAGACCAAGATGAGTTTTTTCCCCTTCACAAGTCACCACCCAAAAATATAGTTCGGCCAAAGGCCAATTTAAGATGTAAAACCCCCAAAGAAGTATATTTGCCTAGAACAAAGAAACAACAAGCTGATATGTGCAAGCTATTTGATAGGTTTGTACTTCATAAGACTATCTCATAAATACATATAAGCAATTACCAATAAGTATTGTGAAGTCAAATGTTTATCAATATCAATGAAAAGTTATAATACTTCACCAATAAATATCAGAACAATGTGGCATTCAATGTAACCAATCAACACCTTATTCAATTAATGCCTAAACCATCATTCAATTGCTCTTAAAACAATACGTTGTTGCATTAAAGATGAATAACCAATGATGATGTGTCATCAGCAGGGTTAAGGGTTAGGTTTGAAATTCAAAGAGTTTTGAGTGTTGTAATCAAGTTTCACTTTAACGTTGGAGGACTAGATCAATGCCTTAGGGTTTAATGGAGTCAAAGGTGAAGGGCACAAAAGTTGAAGGATGACAAATTTCAAGAACTAGAGGAAGAGAGTTTGGGTGTTGTTGCTAAGGCAAGGCCTCAAAATCAAACCCTAGGGGAGAGGCTCACTAGGGTGTTGCTCTGACAAGGCCTCGTGCTCTCTCCTCCTTCAGCAAAGCGGCTAGCTCAAGAATAAGTATATAACCAAAACAGAGGGTTTGATGAGACAAGGTGTTGCTATTGAGGCCTTTTAGCAAACCCTAGAAAGACTACGACCCTATTGTAGTAGACCTAGGCCAAGGAAGTCTCACTCTCTTTGGATTCTGGATAGTACAGCTAGCAAAGAGGAGAAATAGAGATTAGCCAACTCTGACTGGGCTCTTTCCTCCTTCTTGATGGCTAGAAAATTCTCATCGAGGGACATGAGGCAAGGACCTACTTGTGTGCTTGTCACCTGGGGTTTTGATTGACAAAAATCATAAATACATGCAAGAAATTAAACTACAACCATTCATTCAATATGTTACTATGAGGAAAAATACTTACAATTCTAGAAATAACCATGCAAATCCTAGTTGTAACACCTTCTTAAAGAGAAATGCCAAATTATACCAAAAATGTCTTCCTTCAACAAGTCTGCCTCACTTCATCCCGATAAATACAAGAGCAAATTTCAGACCTCATGAATTGGTAATTGATGATGGCATGAGGCTAAAAGTCCTCAATATATATAGTGTATCAGTGACCTAATTTTACTTTTAGGTCAATATATAAAAGGAGTCGACAAGGCCAAAATGCCAAAATCGCCGTTTACATTAAATTGTTAAGTGGAAATCCTAAATCAAGTTGAAAGAGAGTAAAAGCCCCACTTCAAGGGAGGCATTAGCCCCTTTTTGGGAGGATGGGGGCGTCGTGGTGCAAAGCGTTAGCCTCCTTGACCTCTCCAACTGCCACACATTGCCTTGTTGCCTAATCGCCTGCATAGCGTCCATGATGATGTTATGGTGTGTGTGTTCATGGTGGTGGCGTCCTAGGCCCTCCCATTAGCGTTCCCGTGAAAGGGTCATCTCCTTTGGGTCAAGCTCTGTCGAGGTGCCCTTGGTGGAACGTCCTCTTCTCTGGTGCAAAGCTCAGGATCCATCTCTATCATGTATCGCTTTGATGGGGTCTCGGCATCCACTTGATGGGCTCTTGAGCCCCATGGAAGTCCGAGCGATCATCTCCCATGTCTAGGTCAAGATGGTACTGTCAGGCGTCGAGGGCATAGTCACGTACATCAAAATCTATACCCTCCATGGGATCATCGATCCACCAGGGATCATAGCAATGTCAATCACATTTCATCATCAATATTATTAAACTTGTGCATAAAACCCCTTTTACCCGGACAGTTGCTCAAAGACATTATACTAGTTTGCAATACAAGTTTGGAGGAAAAGACAAGGCATCCTATTGGGCTGGTGTCCTTTGAATAAAGGAAGTGCTTTCGGAAGAACCTTCAACCATATGAAGGTGGAAGAAGTGGTCAGGGGATGTCCAAGCGGGTGGGTGTAATGAAGGCCAAGGTTGAAAGATTGCACATTAGGTGCTTTTGTAGGAGGCGAGCTATACACATCATGGATGCAATTCTTTCAAGCCCATTCATGCCTTTGTTCTTTTGTTGTACATCTTTTATTGCTTTTTTCTTTTCTTTTGCCGAGAATATCAGGGACAACTGCTCACGGCGTGAGGTGACCCGTTGGTGGCCAGTACCCACAAGTACTTTCCTGCTGAGAAATGAGAAAGGTTGGCTCATGATGAGAACCCCCTCTCCCTTAGCCATGCAACCAAGAGTCTTTGCCCTGGCGTGGTAACGGTGATGGCAATGTCATATTCTTAGGTACCCATGGACCTAATAATAAATTTCGTGATGAGACCCTATCCTCTGGTTGGGTCTTGTTTTATTATTTTTTAGAAGTCCCTCTTGTTTCTTGTTGAGAAGCCTTTTTATTGCTTTCTTGGGGATCCACGGGCAAAGCATCTCGAGGTTTAATTCTAAGGCACATCTTGACTTGCTTTTTGCAGCCTTTGGCCTTCTTCCCACTTGGTAAGGTGCAATCCTCAAATGGTAGGTTAACCCAGTGCCTGGACAAGTGTTATGGGATAGGTGAGTGGGAAACGAGATGGAAAAGTGAAGCTGTGAAGGGAACGGACGATGTTTCCTCAAACCCCCTTTGGTGGATAAACAAAACCCATGAATAACGGCTTGATAAGTTGCCCCATCAATAACCCAAACAATGGTCAAGAGGATTAGTGTAAGTTCCAAGTAGTTGTTAGAAATAAAGGAATCGGGTGCATCACGATCGGCTGGTTTTGATGATCAAGTGACACATACCATGATACGAACTAATTACCTCATGAAGCAAGAACTCTCTTTGACACAAAACCAAGCCGATGGTGATGGAGGTTGGTACTGCTGGCAGGACATGTTTGGCTGAGAAGAAGAAGATGTGTTCTCCAGGACCATGCTCAGGTTGTTCCTGCTCTCGGTACTCCATCTATAGGACACTGTGGGCCTCGAGACATGATCTCCTAGTTTATCCCTGAAAGTGGGGATAACATCTAGCTCAAACTCAAACTCAGGGACATGTGTTCACCATAGAAGCATGAGAACCTCAACATCTGACATAACTTTTCTTGACTGACTTGCTCGATCTCAAGTAGAAGCATAAGTAACAAAAGCGGGGTAATGCCCTGACATACACTCTAGGTATCACACGAAGAAAACAATCAATAATGTGTATGCAAAACAAACTACTCACCTACACTTACATTTCGCTAGATGTTTGGTGTAGTCGATAGCCAGAGTGAAACCAATCCAATAGCGTCCATGACACACAGTAGTTGCTTCATCATAAACCAAAATAGTGATAAATCCATCACAAAAAGCCATGAGTTAGAAAATGCATTGTATCTATGGAAGTTGTAAGGCCTAGCTCATGGATGCGGGTGGGAGAGAAAAAGTTATCTGAGAATCAGCTTAGAGGGAAAGCACTCAACCCGCTTGTGAGGAAGGAATCATGAGAAGTCCATGGTTCAAAATACTGGCTCAAAAGGGCTTCAAATTGGTTGTCTAGGACGTCCTTGTGACTTGAAGCCTGGGAACGGATCGACAAAGATCCTAACCATGAGACAAGCAACTGAAACTCGAGAAAGTTGAAAAAATGAGATGATAGAATGAAATTTGTGGTTTTCAACCAACCTTGGATTCTTGGTTTTAACCCTGGGAGGAAACTCAATGCAAACGATATAATTCCCAACTACACCTTTAATGATATGGCAAGGTAAAGTAATAAGATGTGGCTGGAGAAAAATGTCATGAGCATCTCTCTTTAGGCAAATAGCGATTCTTACTTCTGTCAAAACTTGAGCACAACGGTGGTTATTAGCCATGGGAATAAAATCCAAATGCTCGGAGAACAAATCATCCATTTCGAGGTATGACCAAAAATCATTAGGAAAGCATATCATCAAGTCATAGATTGTCTGAATAAGGTTAGGTTTCTTTTGCCAAATGTCCAAAATTATTAGTAACTTGATGTGGTAGATGTAAAGGCAACCTTTTTTGGATGACCTTCAATGTCATAAATTGGATCCCCATCATATCAATCACACCATCCCATTTAAACTCCCAACATGTATGAACTCATCAATGTTATCAACAAAGTCCTCATTTTATCAAAACATGAAGGGATAGAAAATCAAACACTTCCTTGCTCTCTACATCCTGAATACTTAATCATTCAAAAAAGATGCAGGAGGAAATAACTCACCTTGTTTAATCCTTCTTTCTGAGAATTCAAACATTTCAGATAACTTCATCAAGTTGAAGATTTGCCTCTACATCTTTAGCCTTGAGATGTGCTGAGATGAGGGCCAAGCGTAATAGAGACGGTCCCCTTGATGTCACCACAATGGGTTCTTTCTCTTCCCCAGGAGGTTAGGCCCGAGGGGGAACGTCCTCGGTGACCTGGGGGTTTTGAAGAGGAAAAAGGCTAATAAGACCAAGATAGGGTTTTCCCTTCACAAGTCACCACCCAAATAAATGGATTCATTGCAAAGGCCAATTTGAAGTAAAACCCCCAAAGAAGTGTACCTTCCTGGAACAAACCAACAACAAATTGATATGTGCAAACTATTTCAATGGGTTAGTACTTCCATGAAGTACTATCTGATAAATACATATAAACAATTAGCAATAATATTGACGAAGTCAAATGTTTATCAATATCAATGAAAAGTTATAATACTTCACCAATAAATATCGGAACAATGTAGCATTCAATGTAACCAATCAACACCTTATTCAATTATTACTGACATCATTCAATTGCTCTTAAAATGAAAAGTTGCTGCATTAAGATGAAATAACCAATGATGATGTCATCAACTAGGGTTAGAACAGTTGCTGAAATTCAAAGTTTTGAGAGGTGTTGTGATCAATGTTCCACTTCAACGTTGGAGGACTTTAGATCAATGCCTTAGGGTTTAATATAGTCAATAATGAAGGACGCAAGAGGTAAAGGAGTCAAAAGTCAAAACGGCTAAGGACTAGAAGGAGAGGTTTTGAGGTGTTGCTAAGGCAAAGCCTAAAAATCAAACTAGGGGAAGAGGCTCCTCCATTTGCTACAGCAAGGAGCCTCCTCTCTCCTCCTTCCTGGCAAAATGGCTAGCTCAAGAATAAAGTATATAACCAAAACAAGGGGGTTTGATGAGACAAGGTGTTACTACAACAACGCCTTTCAGCAAACCCTAAAGAGTACGACCTAGTGGTGTAGTAGACCCACACGACCCAGGACGTCTCACTCTTCTTGGTTCCAAATAGTACAGCCCCAAAGAGGAAGAAGAAATAGGGTGTAGCTATGGCTGGGCTCTTCCTTCCTTCAATGGAAAAATTCTCTCTCCAGGGGGACATGAGACAAGGACCTGCAGTAGCATCACCCTAGGGTTTTGATTTAGCAAAATCATAAATGCAATACAAGAATTAAACTACAACCATTCATTCAATAGTTTGCAGAAAAATGCCCTGGTCCTGAGAAATAACCATGCAAGCCCTACTTGTAACACCTTCCTTCAAGAGAAATGCCAAATTATGCCAAAAATGTCTTCCACTTCCAACAAGTGCGCCTCACTAAGTCAGCCAAATACCCAAGATAGGACACAAATTTCAGACCTCCTTACATAAGATGATAGTTGTGATGAAAAAATGAAGGGGAAAATCCTCCATTTATACAATATCATGACCTAATTTTACTTTTCAGGTCATGTAAGGCCAAACAAGGCCAAAATACCAAAATCATATTGTTTACATTAAATTCTCAAATCCAAGCTGAAAGGTAAAATCCCTTCTCAGGGAGACGTTAGCCCTTTTTGGGCAGATGGGGCGTCCTGGAGCAATTGTAGCCACCTCCTTCAGCTCCTCCAACCTGCCACGCGTGCCACTGCTGTCTAATCTGCCTCCCAAAACGTCCCATGATGCTGGGTGACGTCATGGTTATGGTGGTGACGTCCTAGGCCTCCAAGCCAACGTTCCATCTCATCCCCTTTAGGGCTTCTCCAACCTGCCACACGTGCCACTGCTGCCTAATCTGCCTCCCAAAACGTCCATGATGCTGGGTGACGTCATGGTTATGGTGGTGACGTCCTAGGCCTCCCAAGGCCAACGTTCCAATGAGAAAGGGTCATCCCCTTTAGGTCAATCTCTGTCGGGGTGCCTCTGGTGGAACGTCCTCTTCTCCTCTGGTACAAAGCTTCGGATCCATTTCTATCCTGTATCTACCCCCTGATGGGGTCTCAACATCCACCTGATGGGCTCTTCAGCCCCATGGAGGTTTGAACTGATCATCTCCCCATGTGTACCAGTCCAAGATGGTACCTGTCCATCGGGCATGGTCCTGCACATCAAAAGCAACGCCCTCCATGGGCTCATCAGTCACAGGGATCATAGCAATGTCAATCACATTTCATCATCAATATTATTAAACATATGCATAAAACCCTTGATAGATCAATCAATAGCTCAGAGACGTTACACAAACCTACAATACAAGTCTGGTAAAAGGGCAAGGCATCCTATTGGGCTAGTGTCCACCGAATAAAGGGAAGTTCCCGGAAGAGACCTCTTCCAAGCCATGTAAGTGGATGAAGTGGTCAAGGGATGTCCAAGCAGGTGGTTGCAATGAAGGCCAAGGATGCAAGATGTTATCTGTGGGTGCCTTTGTAGAAGGCGAGTTGTACCTGCCATGGATGCAATTCTTTCCAAGCCCATTCATGCCTTTGTTCTTTTTTGTTATTTTATCTTTTATTGCTTTTTTCTTTTCTTTTGCTCAAGAGATAATCAGGGGAGACTGCCCTGGCGTGGTGACCAGTGGTGACAGCGTTACCCACAAGTACTTTCACAGAAATGAGAAGGTTGACTTGTGATGAGACCCCCTTTCCCTTGGCCATGCAACCAAAGGTCACTGCCCTGGCGTGGTAACCAGCTGATGGCAATGTCATACTGCTAGGTACCCATGGACCTAATAGGCTGGCTCGTGATGAAACCCCCTATCCTTTGGTTAGGTCTTGTTTTATTATTTTTAGGGTCCCTCTTGTTTATTGTTGAGAAGCCTTTTATTGCTCTCTTGGAAATCCCCGGGTGAAGCACCTCGAGGTTTTATTCTTAGGGTTTTATCTTTTACCAGCTTGCTTTTACCTTCTAGGCCTTTAGCCCCTTCTTCCCACTAGATAAGGTGCAACCCTAAAAATAGGTACACCTAATGCCCGAACAAGTGGAATGGGATAGGTGAGCAGGAAACAAGATGGAAAAGTGAAGCTGTGAATGGAGTGGATGATGGCTTCTCAGAGATGACCTTGTTGACCGCCTATTCAGCACAGGGGTCAACTCATGTATCATGAAGATTATCTATGTCGGAGACAGAGATGGTTCTACTGGGTATCTGATACCCCAACACTTAAATTTTTGTAAACGGGATTTCCGCACCCCTGCGTGGGTACATAATGTAATAATGTCTGCATGGAT
>SNQJ01S0245964.1:0-13158 GCA_010110895.2 Picea sitchensis | reverse complement strand
ATTCAATGTTTTACAGCACAAAAATCATCCATTGAAATCTCTTCAAAGTTTGCCAAAATGTGCGTTGGACCAAGGAGAATAAGTGTGCAAACTTTGAGCAAAATCCAATGGTTAATAAGAGAGTTATTCAAGCAAATGAGTTAGGGTTTTTGCATCCCTAATGGCTGAAGATGAAATTTTGTAACAACAGCAATAAGTAACCCCTATATTGGAATGCCCTAGTGGTTGTGAGGTGCCCAAGGCACAAGGAATACAATCCACTTTGCAAGAAGTAAATTTGACCGAAAATCACGTTTCGCAATGCAATATTTTATTTCTCCAATGAAACAATAAATGACTAGTGTCTTTATTATTGGGGTAATGGAGTCAAAAGGAGCTTAGACTACCTCCTTGGTGGTGTAAGCCCTTTTACTTTGCAAGGCAAGTTTCTCTAGGCTAGGGTTTAGGCTAAGAGGGTGTATGCCCTTATAATTCTCTTAGCAAACCCTTATATAATCAATGAGATGAAGCAAATAAAATGATGAATACTATGATGGGGGTTTATTCTCTTATACTTCCCACCTAGTTCCTAGCATAACAATACTTGAACTTGAAAAATGATAGCATAATAGTAGAAAACCATACCAAGATCAAGATAAATGCCAAGATAATCCACCACAAGAGCTAGAAAGAATCATCCAAAGTTATCACTAGACCTCCTCCATCAACCGTTCATAAACATAGCCATAGACAAGTGCACAAGAGATAAAATATCCCAGTGTCACATAAACTTTCACACCAAGGCCTCTCACAAGAGGGAGAGTTATGATTAAAATGAGATCGTATGATCTCTATTTATACAAAATATAGCTAACATAGCTTGTCCACAATTTAAGGAGTAAACCATAAGATTAGGAGTCAACAACCCTAATCTTCCCCCCTTAACAAAGTAATATTAAAGAATTCACTTAAAATTTCACTTTTTGCACAAATAAAACCCTAATTTAAGAGGACGTCACCCCTTTAGGGGACGTTTTGCCACTTTGAGGAAGTCGTTGGTGTTGGAGAAGCATGGGTAGGCCTCCAAAGGCCACATGTCAAGCATCTAAGCTCTCTCATCATGGTGAATACCTTCTCCTCCTCAAAACATCCATGTGTCAAAAGAGAGTGGCACCTCACCACCATGCCCTAGCCCCAAAAGCATACTATCAAGCTCAAAAATAGGACGTTTTTCCCCTCCTGGGAAAATCGTTTGGCAAGTGAAGGTTGGGCTAGGTCATCCAAGTCATCATTAAGGCATTCCAAGTTTGATCTCTCTCATCCGACATGCGGGCCCCTGACATCCAACCTGTGGGCTTGTAGCCCCATGGAATCCCAAGCTAGGCTTATTCTCCCAAAACTTTCCACCAACCAGATCCTGCAAAGACAAATGTGCATGCCCTGCAAGGATCTCAATTCATAAAATCATGATAAGTGAATCCAATCAATAAATAAGCCATATAAGCATGTGCATCAAATATCACTATATCAAACAATTAACATCGCAAAGACACTATGCGACTTGTCAAGCTTGAATATGGGAGTGTTGACGAGGTGTTTTATTGGGTAGATCTAGCCCTAGGTCAAGGAGAGTTTCCAAGAGATCCCTCTCTAAACCATGTAAAGTGGATGAAGTGGTTGGGGTCAAGAGTCAATGGGCATAGGGCTCATGACATATAAGGGGTCATAGTGTCTCATTCATGGGTGCCTTTGTAGAGGGTGTGTGAGTTCCGCAATGCACTTTTTCCAAGCCCATCAATTGCCTTTTACTTTATTTCAATATAGCATAAGGATAGGTTGAAGGTCACTACTCTGGCGTGGTGACCAGGTGATGGAAATATCACTCACAAACACCTAATGGAAATGAGAAGGTTGGATCGTGATGCGACCCCCTTTCTCTCATCCATGCAACTGAGAGCCATTACCCTGGTTTGGTGACCATATGATGGTAATGTCATACCACTAGATATTCATGGACGTGATCGGTCGGTTCATGATGAAACATCTTATTCTTCAACTAACATTTTAAGCATCCTTTATTATATCATGGGTCCCCTTTATTCAAATATAAGTGTTTCATTTCTTTCTTSGGTGATCCCTGGGCGAAGCATCTGGAAAKTTTATACAAGGATTTTATCTTTTACCCAACATCAACCCCKATGGGCCTTTATTCCTTCTTCCCACAKAATGAGGGACAACCCCTTCTTAGGTCAATACACCCTAAAATCCCAAGAGATAAGGAAATGGAGGGGAAAAAAGATGGAAAGTGGTAAGTATGGTTGGGAACGGTACAATGGCTCATTAAGGGAGTTCCCAGTAGCAAACCCATCCCCAAGGAAAACCACTTACTAGGGCACAATGTCAACCACCAAGGTGAAGTAGGGAAAAAGGCATAATGTCCAAGCACATATCATGAAATATAGAGAAACTATAAGATACAACATAATGAAATGGATTAAATATTGAAATGATGCTCACCATAAAACTGACTTGTACCTCATGGAGCAAGGCCCACTGCCTTTCGGAAGCCAGTTGGTGTGGTGGATGTCGTCTGCAAAACTGTGACCATCTGTGGTGGTGAGTGGGTTTTCCATCTGTGCAAAGGGTACTACTGGTCATGTAGTCTCCCGGCACTCCATATCTGCAACCTGAGCGCCTCAAGACATGGTTTCCTTAGTTATCCACAAAATGGGGATAGCATCTGGCTCCTACTTGGGGACAAGTGTTCGTCGTAGAGTGCATGAGAACCACAACATCTCCTGGTAGATCTGTGTCTGCAAGGAAACATCAAATTGTCAAGTCCTACTCATTTGTATTCTCATATGATGATAATGAAAACCAACTAAGATAGAAAAATAAAAATTTTACATTTTTTCAAAAAATTCTAAACTAAGCATGAAATCAATATGCAAGTAGAGAAAAATGAAAATGAAATGCATCTAAAATAGTATGAGCAATCAAGATGCAAAATGAATGGAATCAAAGTGACTTACCTACTTACCTGGGGCCTAGGGGCCCTGAAGATCACGTGATGTATGATGTCAGGTGAAGTCATACAACCAGTGCAACCATTTGATCATCTCATGAAAGTATCTCCCCTTGTGCTTAATCATATAATACAAAAAAGATAAGTTAAGAACATAATAATCATGATTATAATCACATATATAATTGATCATGAAATAAAACTCATGAAGATGGGTGGGAGGGAGGAAATATTGTTGGAAATAAAAACCATCAGCTTGATCATTCCGCCTGAAAGTGTAGCCACAAGACTAATCTATCCATCTCTGAAGGGGGATACTATATGTAGACGAAAGCTCATATTTATTGGCGCATAAAGACTCACTGCTTGTCGAGTGCTGAGAGGATATGAGAGATCAAAAGAATACTACATGATCTCTTGGAGAAGAGGGTGAGAGGTAAGGAACAGTCTCAGGTGTAGAAAAACACCACCTCTTCCCCTATGAATCTCCATGGAGATCTCCAAGATGAAAATACTTCCGTTTTGAAGAATGAATATTTGACTTCTCTGAGGTGTCCATGTCCTGGTAATTCCTCAAAATATGAGCACAACGGTTGGAATCCCCCATAAAACAAATATGTATCCTCAAAAGGGTATGTACCAAAGGATGACTGAGGATCACTCTGAGTATGATGTGACAAGTCATCCTTGAAGGGGCAGAAAAAATCTATAACCATATCATCACCAGTTTACCAAGCATCTGAATCATATACGTATGAGGACCACTCCTCTGATGATAAAAACTCAACCCCCTCTGCCTGAGAGCCACCCTCAATGTCATAAAATGGGATCTTTATCAATACTGAAACAACTCACATCCCATCTATGTCTCCCAACCTGTATGAAATCATCAATGTGTTTGTCAACTATATCCGAGGGTTGTTCCACGAATTCATCTGCAACATAGGAGCAAATCACTTCCTCACAAGTTGGATAACTTCATTTTCTTCAAAAGGGAAAGCAGATAACAAAGTCTCGTTCAAGTCTCCTGCAAGAGAAACTTGATCGAGATCCTTTGGGCAATTTTCTTCATTTCCATAGTCATGGAACAAAGCATCATCAAAGTTCTCAAAAGGATTATAACTCATCACGTTCTCTTCTTGATGTGCAGGAGGAGTAGAGGTTTGGATGTCCTCATCAAGTAGAAGAGCATATACTTCATCTTCATCATATGTCTCATCCAGAACTTCTTCATCAGGATCTTCTTCAAGCTTTTCTTCATCTATTGTCTCATCATTGATCGGAAAACCTTCTCGACAAAGAGTGTGTTTGAGCTCTTGGAAATCATCTTGCAAACTTTGAGTAGCTAGTCGATATTGCCTGATAAAGTATTCAATGAGATTTGTAGAAGAAGGGATATTCTTTGGATCACATGAGTGTGCAAGCCAATCCATTTGATTTGATTCCAATGAAGACACGAAAATTTTCATCATCACATCTTCATGTAGCACATTTAAGCTCAAAGTATACTTCATATAATTCATGACATGGGTGACTGCTAGAGCTAGATCACCGTCAAACTTCGGGAAATTTTCCCACCATTATGTTGGGAAATGGTTTGGATATCCAGGAATATCCTAAACATCAAAGGAGGGATAAACCTTATGGAATTCCCATGGTAAGTCTCATGAGGCCATGGTTCCATCACTTAGGGAAATACCTAAATGGAGTTTCCAGATGAGCTCAAGGCTCACCAAAGGATGGAAAAGGGAAAAGTGGATTCTGGGAAGGTGGAGTCGCCAAATGAGCTTCAAAATGATCTCATCAACAAGGGTGGAAAGGGAATGTCCCTTGGGTGGATTCGCCAGGAAATCTAAGGGATAGAAACTTTGGGAGGGAATCTTGCCAAAATGTTGTTAGGGCACGAAGAGGAATCAATATTTTCCCTGGCAAGGACGCCAAAATGTTATAACGCAAGTTGTAGGTTGGGAAAATCCCGACCCAACCACAAGTCAAGTTCTACAACTTTAGAATCCTACACCTAATGTCACCTCGATGTAGGTCTCGCACTTCAAGGGTGACTAGGTCACTCTAGGGAGGCGATCCTGGTGACCCTAGGGGATTGAGATGGAGATGAATATGGATGGAAGTGAAGCCCCTATAGGTCAAGTCTAAGTGGAGTGAAAAGTGGAAAGAGGTGCCTTATAAGCCAAGTAATTGTTGCCCCACAGGTATAACACTTCTCTGGATGATTGTACCTACACGAGACACAAGAAAAGACACTTTGCAATAACATATGTTAGTTGGATCAACAAGTTAATCATGTTGTCCCTAATTTGCATAAATAGATAACAATATATATCAGCAAGAAAATGGTACTATAAGTTKCTCAATAAATGCTAAATATCAAGTAGAAAATGGAAGAGAAAAACTAGTAAATGACTAGCTAAAATCAAGATGAAAAACCAATACTCTTAGCATAAAATATAAGGATGTTGTAAACACTTGTCTACAACAAATTATATCATCATTATGGATGTAACATTCAATGTATTACAGAAAAAAAATCTGCCACTAAAATATCCTCAAACTTTTCCAAAAAGTGTGTTGGACTAAGGAGAATAAGTGTGCAAACTTTGAGCAAAATCCAATGGTTAAGAAGAGAGTTATTCAATCAAATGAGTTAGGGTTTCTGCAACCCTAATGGTTGAAGATGCAATTTTGTAAAAACAGAAATAAGTAACCCCAAGATGGGGACTCCCTAGTCGTTGTGAGGTTCCCAAGGCACAAGGAATACAATCCACTTTGCAAGAAATAAATTTGACCGAAAATCACGTTTCCCAATGCAATATTTTATTTCTCCGATGCAACAATAAATGACTAGTGTCTTTACTATTGGGTCAATGGAGTCAAAAGGAGCGTATACAAGCTACGTCCTTGGGGATGTAATCCATTTTACTTCCCAAGACCCGATTTATCATTTGGTAATCTTTCACTATCCAAGATTTCATTCAAGATTGTTGAGTTGTTCATGAACTTGATATGAGTATTTGGCTTCTCTACTTTCTTTCTGAGATCAACAACTTCGGCTTCCAACTTATGGCATGACTCTTCCTTTTCATTTACTTGATTCTTTAATAGTTCCTCTACCCTTTTGGCTTCTTCAAGTCGAGTCCTTAAATTTACATTGATTTTAAGATCTCCAAGGCTTTTGCTAGCTCATCATATACCTTCTTATTTTCTTCTACTTGACTAGTTATATCATTCTTTAATTTCTTGATCTCTTCTTCTTGCTTCATGAGTATTTTCTTTAGTGCCATGATATGCTTTGGGTATTTTTCTAGGACCTCCTTAGTGTATTTTTCAAGATACTCAAAGGAAAGTGAACCATATCCTATTTCCATGCTAACTTCTTCTAAATTAGTTATAATTTTATCTTTAAGATCTAACAAATCTTCCTCTTCATTATTTGCAAATTCTATACAAACTTCTATATCTTCTTCTTCTTTTGTAAGAGAACATTCAACTTCACTAGGAGTGTTGTAATCAGAAGATTTTGGAGAGTCTTTACCTTTGTTTTCCTTGATGGGATTGTCTTCTTTATCTTGGTATATTTTCTCTAACTTCATCCATAGATCCTTGGCGAAAGTGCATTGTCCCATGTTTTCTTTGACAGAACTTGAGAGTCCATTGAAAATGGTCTTGAGAGCTAATGCATCGTTATTCTTTGCTTCCTTTTGTGTTGCAAGCTTGACTTATTCTTCAAGGGAACTGATCCACCAATAGTTTCATTCCAAACACCTAATTTGTTTTCCTTCAAAAACCCTTTCATTTATATTCTCCATGTCGAGTAATATGTCTCATCAAGTAGGGAAATTTCATCTACATGTTCATCCATTTGTGTGTACATGGATCTCCTTCAAGCTTGTAAGGCTTATGATGAAGTCTTGATCTGATACCAATTGTTGGACACACTGACCACACTAAGAGGGGGGGTGAATAAGTGCAGGGCTCTTTTCACAACTTCTTTACAAAACACCTTTGTTAGCAATCACCATTTACTCAATATTCAATACTTTCATTTATAACTAGTTGTTTGTATGTAATCATATCTCAACAATAAACATCATCAATAAACCATCACCATAAAGAACACAAGGCACACAAGATATATGTATAAATTTCTTTTGTATTACGGACTACAATCCTTGGGGTTTATCAGCATCAACTAAAAAGAGCAACAACTCCACAAGAGCACCAACTCTCAATGCAAGACTCAACCTGCAAATCTGAGCACCAAATGAGATGTGAGAAATCCAATTCTCAAGTACAAGACCTTTCTCGTGGACAGAACTAAATTTGCCAACAGGTACGGGACCGGTCAATAGTGTTGTTAGTGTCCTATAATTTACTCAAGGTCAAAATCGAGTATTTGACATATATTAGGATGTTGAAGAAAATGGTGTTTGAAAGGGTATTGAACTGCTCCTGGGAATGCTTATCATCATCTCAAGTTTCAAACTATCAATCAATGACCTTCATCCATCAATCAAAGCCAAACAATAAAATAAAATGTCAAAAGGAAACTCGCTTCGCAAGTTCGTTGTGCAAGTTTTGGAAATGATTGTTTTGTAGTCAACCGCAAACTCAATTTCTAACCACATGGAAATGAATATTTGAAAACCGAAAGAGGATTTTGTCAAACACGAGCCCATTCACAAAACCTCTCTCACTTTCTTCACATGTGTCATGGTTTGAAAGATTTGAATGGCTCTTTACAACCTATTTTTCAGATTTAAACATTTAATGATTTCATGTTTTAATCATTATCTTTGGGCACGGATCCCGAGACACTAGAGATGAATTTTGGAAAATTGAAAGAGGATTTTATCAAGCACGAGTGATCCAAAAACGATCCAGAGACGTCTAAGAACAAACTCAGAATTCACAGAGGCAACTCAGGGCGCTCAAAATGGCCTCAACAGACAAAGAAGGGGAAAAAATTCAAAGTTCTCAAAACTCAATGAAAATGACATTATCGCAAAGAGTGTGTCGCAAGATTTCTAACAACGCAAATGAATCGTCAAACGAAATTACGTATCGAAAGATATCCGTGGTCAAAGTTTGATCAACCTAGCCCAGTGAGCAGGGGGATGAGTCAACATCTATACTGCTAACGTCAGCGTCCGTACAGATGATGTCAACATTCGTATAGTACATGTGGCAGGAGAAGAAGGTGACACGTGTCATGTTGACGTTAACATGGTGACGTGGCAGCACCAAAGGATGCCACGTGCCACCCAATTTGGGCATTTCCAAACCGATCTGTGGACCAATAGGATTGTGCCACGTGGAATCCATACGATGACATGGCATGATGATGTGGCACAGTGACATGGAATAGTGACATGGCACGATGACATGGCATTGACATGGAAAAGGATGGTGTGGCCGAATGAGAGGCTACCACGTGGCAGGCGGCAAAATCACAAGGACAACTCGTATCCAGTTTTTGAAAAAAATTAAGGATTGGCGAGTCCGCCAAATCTGGCGGACCACGCCAAATCCAACATCGTTCTAACTGTTAGCGCCATGGATAAAGCCACCACCAAAGTTGGTGGAACAACATTGCAAATACAATATATGGTTTCAACTATATAGCCAAAAGGGGGAGGTCCGCGAGTTTGACCCCGAGACCTCCTCCCCACACTACGCCTTAGTACTAACGCCATAACCAACGGGCCAACGGCCCATGCTTTGTATTGAATGTCGACAAATTTACTTAAGTGTTGAGTATGTTGCGCCCTGAAGGAGGCGCGCGTGAGGTACGACATGGGCACATTTTTCAATGCAACACAGTGATTAATTACAAATTGCAGAGGGACACAGAAACCGAGACAAATTTCTTCTTGGGCCTGGGAGTACCAGAGTCGGATCGAGGCATGGAGATAGTCATTTTTGGGTAATTTGACGCCATGAAATGAGTGGTGTTGTCTGTTTTCTGATCTGAGCATTATTTATGCAACTTGATTTCAGAATGAGGTATACTTGTGTGTTTTGCCAAATTCTTTTGCTGAGTTAATGAAAAAGCCTACCAATTTGAGAGAAGGACCCGGAGATGTAGCCCACCAGGGATGAACTCCGTTATCAAGTTTTGTGTTCATATTTGATGCTTATGTCTCTCCATTATTAAGTTTTTCCGTCTTTAATGGTGCACTTTAATTTATGCTCATTTAATGCAATTCTTTATAAGTCACTCGATGTAAAGATCTTGGATCATGTTGGTATCAGAGTAGTCGTCTTTGACTTGAATTGTTGAGTGTGAATGCTTACTAGGGCCAAGCATAAGTAGGGTGAAGGAACTCTTAAGACTTTCAATCTCGAAGTTGGTCGTGCATCCCGAAGGAAGAAAATGGCAGAAAAATACAAGCATGATGAACAGGGGAAAAACTTTCATATGGTCTTTTATCGCATGTCAGAAATGGTCAAACAAATGTATGGAGATTATGAGAAGAGGATGAAAAACAAAGGGAAGAAAAAGGAAGCACATGTTGATGATGATGCTTCGGTAAACCAAGGGGCTGGAGGAGATCCTCCTGAGCCTCCATCTTCACCTTCAAGTTATGGTTCTTCCTCTGAGCATTCCTATCATTCTCATCATTCTAGCCATAAAGCCTCTTTTAAGAAACCATTATTAAAGCTTGATGTAAAATTTGTTTTACCTATGTTTAATGGAGATGTTAATCCTGAAAATCTAGATAATTAGATCCGACAGGTTGAAGTATATTGTCGTGTTCARCATATTGATGAAGAGGAAGTTAAAGTGCAACTAGCTTCTCCTCGTTTGGAAGGCACCGCTCTCGTATGGTGGGAGAGAAAGCTTTAGGACARAAGTAAGTGTGGTAATCTTCTTTCCTCGTGGTCGGAATTTAAAACAACGATAAGGAAGCAGTTTTATCCATTAGGGTATTTACATAAAGCAATGATGGAATGGAAAACTTTAAGGCAAAGTAAAGGTCAAAATGTACAAAGTTTCATAGAAGAATTTAGGAAGAAAGCTCTTGCATTAAACATTCCTTTGGATTCTTATGAAACTTTAATGAAGTATATTGGAGCATTTCATAGCTATATTCGTCATACTTTTCTCTTGTTTAACCCCACTAGTTTTGACGAAGTTTGTGTGCAAGCCACTCACCTTGAGAACAGGCAAAAGCATGTTCAAGAAGATCCCACGAAGAAACCTTCCAATCTCCCACATAAATCTTTCAAGAAGTTTAAAAGGAAGGAAAAGAAGACCGACACAATGACAAGAGAAGGAAGAAAGTCATCTTGCACTCATTGCAAGAAAAGTAATCATGATGAAGAACACTGTTGGAAACTGCATCCAGAGAAGAAACTGAAACAGTTCAGTGGAAAGGGGAAGACAAAAACCGTTGCTACAGTGCAACAAGATCTTGGTTCTGATTCAGGAGATGAAGGAAAGATCACAACGGTTGGAGTACAAAGTAAATATTCCCTTCATGCTAGTTCAAGTTCCAATAATGAATCTCATGATGATGAACGAAAGAGGAATGAATTATTTCACATAAGAGTTGTATCTAAATACATTAAGATAGATACATTATTTGATCTGGGTTCCCAAGTAAACTTAATATCTGAAGAACTTATCAAGAAGATGGGTCTTGAAACGAAACCACATCTGAAGCCTTATCCTCTTGGTTGGGTATGTGATAAAGCAAAATTTAATGTCACCAAAAAATGTAGGGTCAGATTTGTTATTGCTTCAAAGTTGATTGATGAAGTGGATTTGGATGTTGTACCACTTGATATATGTGGCATAGTGTTGGGAAGTCCTTATCTTTATGATAGAAAAACAATTTTCTTTCGTCATGAGAACAAATACCACCTTACTAAGGGGGGAGTGGAAAATATTGTTAGACCTCACAGCATAAGGGTAAATACAACACTTGTTAGTGCAAGGCAAATGAAAAGACTCATCAACACTAACAAGAGATATGTATTGATGGTCGTAAGAGAGAAAGACGTCTAGACATTCGACGTTTTCCAAGGATGTGATCCTTCTCATAAAAAGGAATTAATTGATATTGTTTCTAAGTATGATGATATTTTTTAGGAACCAGATGGGTTACCTCCTAAGAGGAAAATCCAACATGAGATACATCTTCAGCAGGATTCTCCTCTTCCTAATGTGAGGCATGTAAAGAATGTATTGGATACTTTGCAAAGGGAAAAGTTGTATGTAAAATTGTCTAAATGTGAATTTGGAAAGACTGCACTTGCGTACTTAGGTCATATTGTAGGAGGAGGGAAATCAAAAATTGATCCTTCCAAAATTGATGTAATTGTAAATTGTCCTGAGCCAAAAAGTGTAACCAAGGTCCAAAGCTTCTTAGGTGCAGTGCAGTATTAGAGAAGGTTCATTTCAAACTTCTTCTTTATAGTAACTCCTTTGCATGCCTTAACCAGTGTGAAGACCACTTTTCAGTGGAAAGGAAAGCAACAAAAAGCTTTTGACACTTTGAAGGAGAAGATCAGTACCGCACCAGTATTAGCATTATTGAATCTTCAACAGTCTTTTGAGATCGAGACAGATGTCAGCGGATACGCCATGGGTGTAGTATTGATGCAATATCGTAAGTCTATCTATTACCACTCTGAAACTTTTAACCAAGTTGTTGTTAACTATCCTACATATGATAAAGAGTTGTATGCATTAGTTCAAAGAGTAAAGAAATGGAAGCACTACTTGTTAGGGAAGGAAACAATCATACATACAGATCACCAACCCTTATAGTATCTCCAAGCACAGACCAAACTACAACAATCTCGACACTACAGATGGATGGGTTTTCTACAACAATTTCATTTGATAATCAAGTACAAAAAGAGTACAAGTAACAAGGTAGCCGATGTGCTTTCTAGACCTCTTATTGATGCTTCTATTATTTTGAAGAATACTTCTTTATCTCATGATAGCTATGTAGAACAATATGTCATCGATGAATATTTTAAAGAAGTATATGAGAAGCTAACCCATGGTGCACAGGTAGAGAAATATTGTCTGTAGGGAAAACTACTCTACCATCTTGGAAAGCTATGTATTCCTACAAGTGAACGAGTCCATGTAATACGAGAAGCTCACACTTCTCTTGTGTCTGGGAATTTTGGGGTAGGAAAGACTATGGCTCATTTACAAAGGTTTTGTTACTGGCCTCAAATGAAAGCAATTGTAACTAAATATGTAAAAGGATGTGTGATGTGTTCTACTTGTAAGCCCACTAATAGAAAACTGGGGCTATACTCACCACTTCTTGTTCCATCCCAACCATGGGAAAGCATCTCCATGGATTTTGTAGGAGGTTTACCAATGACCAAAGGGGGTCATGACCATTTTTATGTTGTAGTGGATAGGTTCAACAAAATGTGTATCTTGATGCCATGTAAAAAGAAGATCATTGTTGAGCAAACTATTAATCTCTTCTTTCAATATGTTTGGGTTCACTTTGGGTTACCCACATCCATTATCTCGGATCGAGATACTGGATTCCTTGAGGACTTTTGGACTAGCTTGTGGAGAATGATGGACACCAAATTGAAGAGGAGCATTGATTTCCATCCACAGACCAACGGACAAACAGAGGTGGTAAACAGAATAGTGGTACTTTTGCTTCGAGGCTACTGCAGCAAGCATCCCAAGTTATGGGATGAACAGATACCCTATGTACAACATGCATACAACCGAGCTTTGCATTCCTCCACTCAGAGTTCACCTTTTGAGAGACATGTTTCGAGTACCTACCTAAGGTTCCTTTGTACTTGATGTATGGGAGAGATATTGATGTGAATGAAGAACGAACAGAAGACATAACCCACAAGTTCATCTAGAGGATCTAGCAGATACACCAGGAAGTCAGGAACAGTTGGAGAAAAGTCAAGAACATTATAAAGCTCGACATGACAAGCACAAGGTTGATCATCAATTCCAGGTTAGAGATAGAGTATGGCTTCACATCAGCAAGGAGAGATTGAAGGGTGAAGGTGAGAAACTCAAGCCCATTCCTTATGGACCCTTCATTATCTTGGAGAAAAGTGGTACCAATGCTTTTCGTCTAGATCTTCCACCTTATATGCAGATTTACTCAGTTGTGATCTAG
>SNQJ01S0245962.1:0-13158 GCA_010110895.2 Picea sitchensis | reverse complement strand
CCAATCTCGGTAGTTGCAACATATATTATCAGATTAATAATCGACAGGCGAAAATCAAAGGATGGATTTCAGGGAAACAATAGTACTTAGGTAGAACATTAGTTTTTGCAAGTGTATAGAGGTGTACACGGGTTGCAGTAGTGAAAATCGCATACATACATGAGTTTTAGTGGTGATAGGCACATACAAGGTTGTATAGGGGAAGTTTCAACATAGGGTTATCAGATCAGATCTTGGATATGGAAACTAGATTACGATTCGAGGATAGGTTGGATGGGATTTCCAACTACAGTCCTTGGAAGGAGAGAATCACATTGGTATTGATGGACAATAGGATCAGGGAATTTTCTAATACTCATATAACTCCACCAACAGATGCAGTAGAAATGGTCATCCATAATCATAGGGATGTGAAATCTAGGCACACCATTATATATGGAGTGAAGTATCATTTGATACCTTATGTATCAGTGAATAACATTTCTAGGGATATGTGGGAGGCTCTGAAGGGTTTATTTCAGAGAAAGAATGAGAATGGAAAAATGGTGTTGGGAGAGAAGATCAGGGACACAAATATGACATGATCCGATACAGTGACAAGTTATCTCACCCAGATTCGACAATTTTGAGATGAACTGGTTGTAGTTCGGGAGAAAGTGGTTGATTCAGAGTTGGTGAGGATGATGCTCAAGGGATTCAGGAAGGAGTGGAAATAGTTCATCAAAGAAATCATGGCACGCGAGATTCTCCTTGATTGGTCAATATTGTGGGATGAATTCATTTAGGAGGAAATCTTAGATGAATATCTGAATGGAGGTCAACATAAGAATGATGATGAGAACCTTGCTCTTGCCAACCAGGAAAAGAAGGGAAAGTTCAAGAATATTTCTAGTGGAGAGTCTACCTCCCAAGATGGAAAAAATAAGGACATCGGTAAAGTCAAGTGCTTTTCATGTAACAAGTTTGGACATTATCCGAATAAATGTTCGAACATGAAGAAGGGTGGAAATGAGACACATTCAGAGGTAACTACATCAACAAATATTCAAGTGGATGAGTTTTTCAATAAATTTGAACAGATGGAGTTCTTACTTGTTTCCCAAACTTCCTTGGGAACTATATCAGATGGTGCATGGTTGAAAAATAGTGGAGCTTCATGTCACATGATAGGAGCACATGAGGTGTTCAAGAGCTTCATAGAGTCAGACTCAGATGTGCATGTGGAACTTGGTATAGGGACCAAGCATGCAGCAAAAAAACTTAGAAAAATACCATTCCGGATGGAGTTAGGAGGCACAATAAGAGTGACAAATGTGTTATGGGTGGTAGAACTCAAGAGGAGTGTGCTCTCAATATCAATGATTGAGCGGAAAGGATTAGACATATTTTTCCGAGATGGACATGCATTGATCATGCACAAATGATCTAGCTAAGACAAAGCAATTGTCTTTGGAGTTAGAGGGAGTGACTTGAATAGGCTAAAGGGCCAGCCTATGCAAGCAGTGGTAGAGMACAAGGAKAAAGTAGCTCCGAAGGTTGAAAATCCCAGAGAAAGTTATCCTTCTGGTTCATATGGGGAGGAGCAACCTTCCAAGTGTGTCAAGAAGAATTCATGGTACAAGATGGCCATGGAGGATGCTCATAAGCAGGTGGATACTAGGAGCATGATTAAAGAGGAGTCTTAGAAGAGGGGTTAGAGAGAGATGGAATGGATAAATTTTATGTCATAGGGAGCACCCAATCAAGTGGATTGGAGAGAAACCATTGTAGTATATTTGGTAGCGAGGACAGAGCCACATCTAGGTCAGAGAAGTACCTTCGTCGCTAAGAGGGAGTGTTGATGTTAGTGTTAGAATTAGACAAGTACTTATGCATTGTCTTGTGTCTAGTATGTGGAAGTCATCAAGAGATTTCTAGGTGTGAGACTTTACTTTAGTTAAAAGGAATTAATTAAAATAAAGTGCTTTTATTAGTTAATTGAGTTATTTAAGGAATGTGCTAAAAGTAATTAGCATGTAATATATGCATGTAAATCTCAAGTGGGTGTGAGAAGTAATATCAACCACCAATCACTTTGGAGATTAGAAATAGATTATAATTCATAATTATAAAATCAAGGCTAGGGTGAAGGAGGAAGACACTTATTTTGTCACTTTGATGAGAGAGATCAAGGTCAAGGCCTTTGGTGAAAGATCAAATTCAAGATTCTTGATGAGAGTATCTTTGGTGAGATGCTAATATTGGGAACTCTTGGAGAGATCAAGAGACCCTTGGTGAGAGACCAAGGTGAGGAATTTTGGTGAGATGCCAAGGTTTAGATCTTTGGTGAGATGGAGAGATCAGGTACCTTGATGAGAGATCAAGGTTTGACCTAGCGAAGAAGGACTTTTGCTAGTGTGAGGAGTGTAGAAGAAAATAATGACTTTTTCTTACACAAGAGTGAAGAGATCTCACTGGTTGGGTGAAGGGATTTCATCTAGGTGTTGATGTAGAGAGGGTTGGATCATGAAGGACTATGATTCAAGATCTTGGATAGGTGAAGAAGGACTTCCAATTATAGATCTAGGAAAAGGAAGAGAGAAAGCTATCGTATAATAGAAGGATCAATCACTGCGGATAATATAGGTGTTCTGGAACATTCACACATATCATGTAGGTTTCATCCTTACAATCTCATAGATTGTGCAGTTTTTGGCATAACAATCACGTAGTTTCCGTACATAAATAATACAATAGCTTTGGCAACAGATCAACCAGTTAGGTTTGTCTGCAGTTGTATTTCTCTCAGTGGGTCATTATCCTTGTTACGAGAGCCCTAAATTTATCATAATAAAATCATCTCAATACTAGTTTTCCATTCAATGTTTTTCGAGGGGTTTATACCCAAAAATATTGGTTTCTTATGTGTGAGATTTTGGTTTCCTTGTTTATTCTTCCGATGCATGTTTAGTTGATTACTCAACTGTGCTTTAATTCAATATGTGAGTTATTTGGAATTAACTGTTGGGTGTTGGGTGGTTAGAGAAAATCAACATTGTGTTCCTATATAATATTAACTACAACAACATTGAGGCAATGTTGCATGGCCACCTCTCTTTATTTTGGAAGGCCTAAGATTGAAAAGTCATCAAATAATGAGCTAGAAATTTCCATTCAATCATTTACCTAGTCATTCAAATTCTTGGGAACAATAATTTTTTCACTAGCTTATTTAATTTCCAAGACCTTAATGAAGGTCGTAGTGGGCATACCTCTCAAATTGAGCCAATCGAGATGAGCTTGAAATTGAGCATTTCTAGCATGCTAGATTTCATCCAAATTCAATATATGGTAAAGCTTGGTGCATGTATTTTCATTTCTTTGTAAAAAGGGGTGAATTGAAGGGTCTTAGAAACATCTTTAAGTCCCCCCCCGAATGATTCAAATCTAGTTACACCAAATGTTGCAAGTTGTAACCCATTTAGAAAGGCGATAGTTCACCATGCAATCCTCCCACCAGGTAGTTCACCCATCCATCCTCAATTTGGGATCTAGGTAAAAGGTTCTAGAAGATTTTGATACAAGTAAGACAACTAAAGAAATTTCAAATGAGAAACATTAATGATATAACACATTTTATGCGTACACATTTACTTTTCCCTCCAAGAAATGACAAATCAAATGGACCTATGATTAGACAAACATGTCATGCCATCAATCCATATAAGACAACCACCATACAAATCCAAGGAGGAAATGTTTTATTTCTACGACATTTCTTGGAATTAATATTTTCTATGTCAAAGTCTTAAAATTAAAAATCACTATGTTGTAACATATAAAATATAATAGAAAATACAATAGAAAATGCAATTGGATTTTATTGCAAGAGAGGATTATGTTTCTAGGGGTGGGGAAAATGGGTGAGACAAATGTGTTCAGTTGACTTGCTGCTTGTCAACACAAGAACTTCCCCTTTGGGATATTGTAAATTTGTGTATACATTTAGAGATTTCTAATATTTCATTCTTAAAATGTAAGGCTTCATAAAGAAGCCAAATATCCACCTTTGGCTCTTATTTCCCATTGTCATTTTGCTTTCTCATAATCTTGAATGATGTTTTTTGGACTTTTTTAAACCATACATTCTTATCTTCCATGTAGTGGGATTATGAGCATGGAAGGGGATTATCGTAGTAAGTTCAAAATATTATTATGAGCTTATGAGCACGAACCTACGTTGAGTCAATGTAATTGAGTTACATCTTTGCTTGAATCCAACTTGTATGAGATATTGGTGATGCAATATTTATGGCATCAAGTGATTGAACATGGCTCTCCTTTTTTACTCCTTTAATTGAGATTGATTCAAGTACGAGCTTCCCAACTTCTCAAATTTTGACTTTCCAATAAACAAATTTTCTAAGTTAAATGCAGTCCTTCACTACCCTTGATCACACTGCTACACTATGTTGCAAATGCATGCTTTGAAGAGTAATTTGACAATTGTCAACATTTTTAGAATCCAACTCATTTAATGTCATTAATAGATATCCATTACTCCTACTTTTTCTCAATTACTATAGATCTAATGATGTAGTTCATTGATCCCACATTATAGTCATAAGTTTGATGGAGTTATCTTACAACAATCATCATTTTTTTAACCAAATCAAGTTGACCTCAACATTATAGCACCATTCGCTCTATGCCATAACTCCATGTCCAATTGGCATTGGATATCGTACTTTGTCTTTAGATAAATTAATTTGAATATTGAGTTTGAAAAATATCACTCCTTATAGACTAATTCTTTAGCATAGTTATTTCCTCCATTTCAACTGAGATAGTGGTCAATCCAAATTACTTTAGGACAAAGCACATGTTTATGGATCAGGGAACCACCATCATTATTTCTAGAAATAGACATGAAAAGCACTTAGAACATGTTACATGGGATTTTGTAATGATTAAATTTAAAATAAATAAGTTTTTTACATAATATTCTATTGATTTCTAATAATTGTGAACAAACAACATGGTTGTTCTTTCCAATAAAGTTCCCAACATATTTATACATTGGGTATTGAAAACTACCCAAATTGATCCAACCCTTCAGAATTGTGTGGGAATTTCTGTAGTCTATAAGGAATGGTGAGCATTTATTTAGAAGAACCTAAGACTAATCTTTGTATAGTATAAGCTTGACAATTATATTTTTCACCCAACAATCATTTTGAAGGTTGGAAATGAAAACATAATGATGTGTGAAGGTAATAAATCTTGTGAAGAACCCTCATCAAGTTAAAAACCATATATTGGGGTTTCCATGATCCCTGTATAATCATTTTTATGCAATCTGGGTACTCTTTCTTATAAATGCTAAAACAATGCAAAATATCATTTAGCTAGACCTAAATCTTGTAGCTCAAGATAGCTCAATGAAAACTAGAAATATATACCTCTCAACATCCGTATTTTGCATGGTTCATCTTGATGGAGTCCTATTATTTGAGTTCCCTTGCATGTTTCATGATTTTTGGTACATGGATAAAGTTGTGATGGGATTTACTATCATTCTTAGTAGAGTGCTCCCTCATTGGTACATATGTTGAGGCATTTCACATATCATGGTGTATTTTGATGGGGCTTTTCCCTTCCTTTATTGATGATTTTACATTGGAATGATGCTAGCACATGGTTTGTTGACCCCTTACCCTAACATTGCGGATCTAGACTTCTTCACTTGATTGGAGGGTTGTTACACTTTGGAAAAAAAGCTATTGAGCCATTTGGGGGTGATGTCCTAGATTTGAGGACTAATTTGACACGTGATCACCATTTATGAGGTTCCATTTTATCTCCTAGTCGTTTAATTCATCGTTTGAGGTCTTATGACACATATTTACATGTTTATTGTTAGGACGTCTCAACTAGAGGAGCTATGTGTCTTTTGGAGGGTTTATTGCACACATTTTGTGGGGAATCTAGTGGATTGATCCTATTGGAGATATTTAAGGAGGGCACATACTTCCTATAATGAAGGCTTCAGAGGAGAAGAGGGTATTATTGACGGGTCCAAATGGCCTGTTAAGTAGGTAAGGGAGGACGCCTGATGGTAGGTCCCAATTGGACCTACTTTCATTTGGTGTAGCATTTCCAACCAATATGTGGGCTTGGTTTCCACTAAGAACCAAAAGAATAAAAACTGGAAAGACATTGGACTATCCCCCAAGGAGTTCTAATTAATTCTAAACCTACTCTAAACTGAAAGTAAACTAATCTAATCTAACTACTTCTAACCTATTATGCAAGAGAAAAACTAATAGATGAACACAATTTAAAGTTATATTTTGATAGCAGAAATAGTTCATGGAAGCTAATAATATGTTAAAACAATAATATTTTATATACAATCTCATATATTTTCAGAGGAGACATCTAAAAACATCCATGTACTCATTGGAAATCACAACAATGTAAGAATTCTAATTACTAAGCACATAAATAGTCCATATGATCAACACCCAGAAAACTTAAACAACAAATGCATGTGTAGAGTAATCCCACAAGTATTTCAAAACAATTATGACTTCAAAACACCTTCCACTCTTCATATATTCAAAAATAAGAATATTATCAGACTATACAATGATAAATATTCCTCCATTACATCCAATGAGTTCTCTTTTATAAGACAAGAGAGACTCCTCAACTCTTGTGACTGTTCATTTCGTTTCCCTTCATTTGTCATTTTACATTTTGAGTTTATTTTACATTTTCAAAAATAAACATGTGAGCATTACAAACAGAAGTTGAAAAGACTCATGAGTGGTTATTCTCTCCCTGAGGCAATTTACAAATATTCATTAAAAAAATGTTATTGACTCTGCCCATTGGTGTCCTCTTCTCTTCCTTGAGTTATTTTGGGAGTTTATAGTGTTAACCTACTGAATAATATCATCCCATCTCATTCTTCTCTGTCTCTTCCTTCCAGTGTGCCCTTGTAGATTTTATTTCGACCCCTGTAGCTTCAAATACGAATGCTTGAACATGCACAACCCAACCCACCCAAATTCATGACCTCTTGTTTATAATGTTTTCTAGGGTTCTCTATCACTATTTTGGCCTAAATCCCTATACCAATGCATTCTTCATCTTGATACCATTCCAACGAGGTATCCTATGATCGATTTTGACACATGTAGCTCCATATACGTTTGTTTGAAATTTGGTGCTTAGCATCCTTTGATCTTCCTTTGGGTGAATTTGGGTTGTTGATATTTAACCTAAAAATAAAAAATCCCACATGCATAAGGCAATAAAAAATTGAATGGTTTAAATAGTTTTATCCCCCTTAGCTAATTTGTATAAGGACTTAGAGTAGGAATAGGACCTAGGGATAAGTGCACTTGAGCTAACCCACTCTGATAACTCACCACTCCAATGGATTCCCATCAGAGTCCGATGGTTGGAATGGTAAATAAAAGAGTTGACTCCACTCTCCGATGGATCACTATTGAAGTTCGATGGTAGCTCAATGTCACGTGCTTCCAATGGCTTAAACAATGTTCTGATAGCATTAGCTTTGGAAAATATTAAAATAATATGGTAAAATCTTGTAAAATATTATGATGGTTGAGATTTCACCACTGATCCGATGACACACTCTTCCGATAGCACAATCCTTCGATGATCTAACACTCAAATAACTCACCATATGAGTTCAATGGTCAGATTTCAAGCCAAAGAGTGATAAGGTAGTGTCCAATGGATCGTTCTGATGGGAAAAATGTTATAAAATAATGCTAAGGAAAATTCCTGATGGCTCTATTATGAGAGGTAAGCCTAAGTCTCGATTCCGATGGCTTAGTCTTGGGAAATTTAATAAAATATTCATATAGTTTCTAAGGTGTTCCAGAGGAGGGGAGGAGAGATTCCAAGAATGAAGGAAGGTTTTTCTTAGTGGTAATTTCCAATAGAATTTACCATAACATGGAGGTGTAGACAAATGGGGAGAAGTCTGGAAAGAAGTCCCATGAAATATTACGTTGAATTTTAATGAGTGAAGGGAAAAAATGAAAAAGCTAAATTAAAAATTAATATGAAACTGAAATTGAATCAAGTGATAAGAATATACATCCTAGGACTTAGGGGATAAATGGAAAAATAAAATTAAAATGAAAATGAAATAAATGAAAACACACACACACAAAAAATAAAAATAAAAATAAAAAGTCAAATTGTTTCTAATTTTATGAAGTTATGAAAAAGTGAGAATGTACATATTTTTTTTTTTTTTTTTTTAAGTAAAAAGTGGGACCTTTCATATTAAAACTTCATCCAAAAAGGGAGGATACATGACACATAGGAGCCAGGTGTCCTGCCTGTGTAGGAAACCAGGACACCTGGCTATCTCACTGTAACATGTCCAAAAATTATAGAGAGCATAGAGCCACCCTGCCCGTAGGAAACCAGGGGGTATATTTGTGACTGACAGCAGATTGATAATATAGTTTCTAAGGCTATTCATCCTAACACCTAGAGGACTACTGTCCTGAGAAAATACAACAACAAACATAAAGAAAAGCATGCAAACTCTAAGACCTGTTAACCAATGCTCTCCTTGTCGTCCTTCGCTTCTGCTGCACGGACTGGTATTGCAAATGGCTGCGCACAAGTAGGACATAGGCGTTTGGGCGTGTCATTGGAATAAGCCACATAAAGCATATCCAGGCGCTGGCTTGCGCAGACCGCTCGGAAGATTTGGTCTTCAACCAGACTTCTCACTTCAAATATGAGCTGCAACTGCTCCGGGAGTAAAAGAGGTGGCGAGGGCGGCCTTGGCTGCTTGTCATCACGTCCCAGAAATTCGGCGTCCTTAGCTGCATCAACGTCCATCCACTTCTCCTCTTCTATGATGCAAGTTTCTATGCAGGGGTCCGAGGAAGCTTTAGCGCAAGAGTCGGAGGAGGTCCTGCCGCGGGGAGTAGTTCCAGCGCTGAAGGTACGGGTGTGGGGGTCCCAATTATCAGGGAAGGTAACCATTTTATTTTCCGAGAAATACGGTGGGAGATGAATTCTCATATCCTCTTCCACGATTGTGCCAGGAGGTGAGCCTGCTGTCGGAATTGCCTACCGTCGTCGCTGCCTGGCTAGAGTCACTGTGCTTTGGAGTTCTCGGTGTCGTTTCCTTCTGGAGGCGGCTGCATACCATCCAACCCCTCTACGTGGTCGCCCCCTCAAACGTGGCATGACTGAAATGGAGGTTAGATCCAGGTCGCCGAAAGCTTGATGGCAGCCTCGCTGCGCAGGAAACTGCTCGAAAACAATGGAACTCCCGAGAGGGTTGATGGGCAAATAAACCACCATAAACTCCATTAAATCCATGAGCTTAATGCTCTGGCTGGCCAGACCGAGGGCGCTCATGCTGAGTTGCATCAGGTTACGGAGAAGGTAGGAGCTGACGCTCACATTGAATCACGGAGTGTGTGGGGAGGACCGGTATTAAAGGCCCCCCGCCTCCCCTCGTCACCTCCCCTTGCCACCTCCACTCGCCATCGTCTATGCGTGTCACCCCATCCGGGGTAGTGAGAATGTACATATTATACATTAGGGTTTTCAACAAAAAACACCATGTAATAAATAATTTATTCATGTAAAACAAATTTGATCCATGTAAAAACAAGTTTGACCCATGTAAAAACATTTTTAAAGTGAACTTGATTTTCCCCATGAAAAAATAAATATCTAGTGTAACTTAGGGGAAAACCACGGGGAATAAAAACCATGTGGAATAAAAAACCATGGAAAATTACCATGTCCAATCAAACCATGTGTTTTTTCAAACCAAGGGTAAAATACAAATAAAACATTTTAAAGTGAACTTGATTTTCCCCATGAAAAAATAAATATCTAGTGTAACTTAGGGGAAAACCACGGGGAATAAAACCATGTGGAATAAAACCATGGGAAATTACCATGTCCAATCAAACCATGTGTTTTTTCAAACCAAGGGTAAAATATTAAATGGAAATAAATAAATACAAAATAAAAATAAAAGAAAAGAAATAATATATATATATATATATATATATATATATATATATATATATATATATATATATATATATATATATATATATATATATATACTATCACACACCAATCTCTTTAAGTACCTTATCAAGGGATGGGGTATAATTTTTTTGCTTAACCTAATACCCATGGCCTAATAATTACTCAAGTCTCTTTTCTCAATAAATTACTCATATGATAATTATGAGTAATTATATTATAACACAATGAGGGTAATTTATCCATAGATTTTAAGTTGATTAACTTTAATTAAGGTATATAATTCACTCCCTCCCCGACACGCAACTCCATGCCGAATTTTCATGTAATTTAACATATATAACATATGCATATTTCTATTTATTTACCCAGAAATGATTAACTATATTCAATCACAAATTATTCTTTTTATTAATAATATTATAATATAATTATATTTTATTTTATATTATAATATGATTAATTATATCAAAGGATCACTTAGGCTCGTCAATACCCATTAATACCTAAACCTTTAGGCTTCGGCGAAGATTCCTCATCGAGATTTTATGAACCCAAATCTCCCTATCAATTTAAATTTTTAAGAGGGTTCACTAGGTTATATTATAATGTAATATGATATTACTTATCACTTATGTCATGTAAATAAATCACATCAAACATTTATTATAATCAATTGCATCAATGTAACCTTGTTTAATTTAAACATGTTTAATATTCATGCAAACTTTGGAATGCGGGGAGGTAGGTTCAGGCCTTCAACCCTTTTAGCTTGTTCCCTCTATCATCCCTAAACATCCGAAGTTCTGAAGTCCCAAACTCTCGAAGCTACAGAGAGGGTCCTACTCCTACCATACCTTTGTGCAGTTATAATTTATTATATTGTCATATAATATAATTAATTCCACTAATATAATAAATTAATTCTACTTAACATTTATTATAATGACTGATACACAAAAAATGGGTTCACCTTCACATTTTTTCTCTTACTTATCTTCTTCCTCTTAACATCTCGGAGTCCCGGTTCAACTCCTCGAACCTCAACTCCGAAGGGTCCACACTTACACATGACTCTTTTCACATTAAATATTAAATTAAAATGGTAAAGAGGGTTTGTACTTCCCCACTTGTAGGTATACAATAAGACATATATATATATATATATATATATATATATATATATATATATATATATATATCATCTTTTGGAGATTGCGCTCAAGTTTACAAGGTCTCCAATATTTTATTAATACTTGAAATAAGGGAGAGAGGAGAGAGAACACCGTGTCAATCCCTTTTGGCTCTCCACCATGTTCCTTATACTCCACCCTTTGGGAGCCTCATGGTACCAAGTCAGCTGGCGACCCCATCAATAATAATAATACTAATAATTCATTAATATTCAAAGGAGTTGTCTTCATTTACATGTAATAAATTTAATGAACCTTAAAATAATATAATAAATTATTTTATATTCCTAAAAATTATGCCTAGGTCTTAAAATTATCCACATTATATTAATATTTGACATGAGAGAGAGAGAGAGAGAGAGAGAGAGAGAGAGAGATCTTCATCAATCACCTCCTTCATCTCTCCCACACATCCTTCATACTCAATTCTCTTGGAGCCCTCAGAGTCCTGAAGCTCCAAAGTGACCCCACTTGTATTAAATTATGATTTTTAAATACAATGAATTAATTTGGATTAAAATTTTATTTCCTTATTACTATGTTTTACTACCTTACTAAATTTGAGGACATGGTCCTAATACAAAGATTTACCACCACATTAAATTCAGCTATTTCTACCAGAATTTACTACCCACCAAAAATTTAAGGGTATTCTTCCCAAATTTAGGAGATTTAATTCAATTTAAACATAAATGTTTATTTATGCCCTAAATAGAATTTTGAGAAATTTGTATTTTATTTCATTTAGACAAATTTCATGTTTGTGTCCTAGTTATTTTTCCTCAATAATTATTTATAAGGACTTTTAATGTTTTCCCATAATTGGGATTATTTCCTAAAGTCCACACATATATGATATCTTCTAACTTTTCTAGCATGGGATTTGAGGACATACTAAAATGGAGCACTATGACATAGAACACTCACTCTCTCTTCTTTGAAAGGTGTTATAGATATTTTTAACTGTTCAGTCATCAATTCCCCAACATACATTAAACTGTACAACATAGTCAACCACAACATCCACTCCCATAAATCTTATTTTAGCACACATACAAGAAAGAGATAAGAAATTAAATAATAAGAGCTTCCGCTAAGACATTCTCTTTATTGTGCTTAAATTTTTCAAGTCACTTTTGTCATAAATTAAACTTACACAATTCTAAAACATAGTATAAAATTTTCTCTGATATAAACACTATAGAGATTTAACCAAATATACTTATTTAGAAACCAGATAGTGATGCAACTGCTGAAAGCGGTGCCCTTTTCCACCCGATCACAGGCACAAAAACTCCTAGATGGATTTACTGTTGGCCACCCCCTAGCTATATCATGATGCTATGAGAGAGATGTTGGCATGTTTACAGACATAGTGTGCTTGTCATTGATGGCAAGATCAGAGTGTGCAACGATGGCAAAACATGAACAATGTAAGCTCAGGAGGATTAGCGTAGATTCACATGCAGTGCGTAGGTGTGTGCCAGGGACAAGGTTAACTCATTGCCAAAGCTTAAGAGAGATAGCATACTCAAGATCTTAGACGGATCAAAGGTTGAGGCCTTTGACAGTTAGAAATTATTCCAATTCAGGAGGATGCGTAAGCTCGAGAGGAGAAGTGACAGTGATCATTGGATCCCATTGAGAATTCCTGATGGCTGTCAGATATGAATTTAGATAGGTCGAGCGCGCAGATGGAGGACAGATCTTGGGCATTAGATATGAGCGCAGGGTCCGACCGTCATTGGATCCAAGAAAACCTGCACGTTCTTTAAAGTGCAAGGTGAAGCGGGCTTACAAAATCCCAAAAGAAGGAGGATCGTCCATCTTCGGGCAGGACATGTGGTCACAGATCATCATTTCACTAATTGATAGGTCAAAGGAAGGAAGTTCTCTAACCTTCCAACTC
>SNQJ01S0245960.1:5378-18537 GCA_010110895.2 Picea sitchensis | reverse complement strand
TGATGCCAGTTCTGTATCTCTATTCAAGGTTAACTTGCACAACCCTCTAGTTCAGATATGTATGTCTATTTTCTCCTTCCATGCAAAATAGTTGTAAGGTTTAAGAATGAATTATTTTTGGAAATCCATCTTTCAGCTGTCTTCAATCTTTTGTACCTGCAAAATATTTTGGTGTAGATTTTTCTTAGCAGTCTGTCAGCTCTGATACCATGTAAATGTGTTGAACCTAAAAATAATCTATCTAGCTAAAAAATAATACACACATTTGCAGAGATAATTAGAGAAAGAAGAAGAAGGCGATAAAGAATGAAAGAATTCTCATTAACTGTTATGAATAATGAATAATTTACACATGATATACTCTATATAACTCAATGAGTCTGCACTGGAGGAGAACCAATGTGCCATAATGGTGGTCTAGAGTGATATGGACACACACCAACAGTTACGGGAGTGAAATTCCACCTAGTATAGTCTCTCAAGAAATTACGAGAGTGAACTGCCACCTAGTTGAGTTAACTAGTCAACTAGTCTTCAATTAACTGACTGAACAGAGAGTAGTGAGGATTTAACTCAGGGAATCAAGGGTAATGCATCATTTTTGTGATGATCCCAAGGAAAGGTCTAATTATCATGGTGATGATCCCAATGTTGCATGGTGATAAAACTAACGCAACATCTAAACTCAACTCAACTAGTCAAACTGAAGTGTCAACTGAAATAGAATATTCTCGAGGTGAAATATTCTCCCCTAAAATATAGGAGACTGGATAATGACTAATTATGAATAATAAAAAAGGAAAAACCTTAGCAAAAGAAAATCCTAGGTGTGTGTGAAGTAACTTCAACAATAGTCTGTCACTAGTTGTTTCATACCTCTTCACGCTCAAATTTGTAGTCCAATCCTATTGTGTTCAAATTCAATTCTTGGCTAGATTTTTCATTAACTTTGTAGTATCCGACGAATCATGGTCTAGATTTTATAGCCTATAAAAATATCACCATCGCTCTTCATTTATGACTATGTGTTCACACCGTCTCACCATTATGTTTTCTCTTTAATTCTTTTCGCGTCCTCTCTGCAAGTGTTTATCCTGGTTCTTCGATTCTCCTTTCTACACGCAATCCCATTCCCCTTCCTTTACACAAAAATTTCTTGTTCATCTCTTTTGACTCTTTGAACAATGGCCAATTCAAAAATTCAATATTTAATTTCTCTTCAAATGTTTATTGTGACTTGCCTCAAACTCTTTTATTGTCGTTTCTTTTATTTTTCTCTTTTTCTCTTTTTCTATGATACAAGTAAAATAATACATATGCTATGGTACACCTGTTGCACACTCAGACTAGTGCGTGGATTCCCAACTTTCCCTATACAGTTTCATATGACTACTATTGACCATTCCTTTCATGAGTTCCCCATGTACACATTCATATATCCCATTTAGTGGTTAAACATACATTCATAGTTAATGTGGGTTATTGTATCATTTTCCACATTAAATATCATCATCAACAATAGATAGCATCACAAACATACAGTGACAACATCATCATCCTTAAAGATAAACATACATTCATAGTATAGACATGAATTAACATCCAAAAGCATAGTTCTACACAGGGTTACTGTGGTTCACCCAACTCAGTTCTACGTCCACAAAACACTGGTTTCTTTATTATATTCAAGGATATTAGGTGTATTATGTGCTAAAATGGATGTTCAATATACAATCCTCCTCCTATCTGTAACTTCTTTACAATGTTATTTACTTTTAAACCCTCTCTCTCTCTCGGCCTCACAAAATGTCCATTTTCTGTCTCGCGTATCATTTACATATTTTATATATTATGCTCAGGTTCTTTTTATATCTCATGATCAGTTGGCTACCACTTATGATCGATTGGAGACAACTCATTATGATATGGATATAGCTCATGCTCGACTGGTTTTCCTGGATTTTGCGCTAGTTGTTCTTTCATGTCCCTCGTCTTCTCCTCTTTCCTCTCTCATGTTTATTTGTATTCTTTATCTTCTTTGTCTTCTTATGTATTCACTTTTCATAAGCATTTACAATGTACTTCATCTCTTCTCATTGTTCCATCCCAAACAATTCTTGCCCAAGAATACCCAAGGTACTTCCCCTCATTTTGAGGATGGTACTTAGGATAAACCCTAGATTCTTTAGGGAAAAATGATATCAACAATGGGGGCTCAAATACATTTCAAAAATATGATCATAGTGAGCTCAACATCTCACTTATAAGAATAGAACCTAGGTTTGGAGGATAAGACTACAACCCATAACCACTCGATCTAGACCCGATTGACTAAAGTTATGGGTCTACCTATAACTATGTTGAACATGTATGGAACTTACAAAGATTAGAAACCTTTTTGGGAGAATATATTCTCTATTCAATGCATCCATGAAGGTATGGTGATTTTGGGTGGTGACCTCAATTTTACATTAATAATATGAAGTATGGAGAAATTTTTCTAGAGTAGACAAACTTGTTCATTTTTTCAATTATCACATTGAGGTAACTGGACTTGTTGATATTGAACCCATCTTTATGGGCCCTACATAGATAAATAACATGGCCAGTGCTGAGGGGTATCAAAGAGAATTTATAGGTTTCTAGTCTCCAGTTCAGTGCTTCAAAGTGTTGATATATACAAGTCTTGGATTGATCCAAATAGGTTCTCTGGTCACAATCCTATTTCTTTGGAATTTGATTTCAACAATCATAATCTAGGTAGCCTATTTAAAATTGGTGTTGGGTGGCATAAAGAGGAAGATTTTAAATCCTTGGTGAATAATGTGTGGAAATATTTTGATCCTAATTTAGGGGTCACTACTAGTGGTCGATTTGCAACATCCCTTAAGGAAGTAAAGGATAAGGTTGTATATTGGGATCGGTAAAGACATAGTAATATAGAAAAACTACTTAAGGAGGATGAAATGGATATTCTGGAGAAGTTTTTTGGGAATGAGATTGGGGTTTTTAATGATGAATAGATCCTAAGGTTAATAAAACTGGAAGCTAGGTAGTTGAAGTTACTTAGGGATTGAGATATTGAGTGGAGGATAACAATATAGGCTACCTGACGAGAGATATGTGGCCAAAATTATAAATATTTTCACATATTTTAAAATCATAGATAGAGTATTAATTCCATATGTGAAAATAAAAATGAGGAAGGGGAATTGGTAATAAGTTTCAATGGACTGGCTAAGCTAGGGGTCAAACATTTTGAGAAAGTATAGAAATAATTAGAGTTGGAAAATATTGTTGAAATAGTCAAGGTAGGTTCATATTTTGAAAATTTTGTTTCATGTGAGGATAATAATCATATATATGAGGAGGTTTCGAAATATAAACTCTTTATTGTCCTATATTCTTTCCACAAAGATAAGATTCCAAGACCTTAAGGTTGGACTGCTAAATTCTTCTTGGTTTTTTTTTAGATTCTGGGTGAGGATTTACTTTGAGTGGTACAATAAATTAGAACAAATGGAAATGTATTAGGTTCATTTATCTCTAACTTCATTATTGTCATCCCAATGGTAGATTGAACTAATAATTTTGATTCTTTCAGACCTACATCTTTGTGTAATTGTGTAAACAAGAAATGCTCTAAGGTTCTATCAATTAGATTGATGAAAATTCTTTCAAGATTCATACCACCAAATAATTCCTTTTCTTGAAAGGACACCAAATACATGAAGCTATAGGTTTCTCTCAAGAAGGGTTACATACAATTAAATGCAAACATATACTAGCCATCATGATCTAACTTGATTTATCCATAGCTTATGATAGAATGTGTTTGATTTATTTGAGATTGTTGTTAATTCATACAAGGTTTAATTTATCAATGATTAATTGGATAATGGGGTGTGCCACATGAGTTTCTTATGAAATTATTATTAATGGATCAACATCTTCATTTTTCAAACATTCTAGGGGTTTGAGACAAAGGTGTCCATTATCGCCTTATATTTGTTGTTGATGGTTGAGGATTTGAGTAGATCCATATTATAATCCAAAAGGGTTAGATCTATTCAAGGAATTAGGGTTTGAAGTAATTAATCAATTACACATTTATTATTTATGTATGATGCTCTCTTTATTCCCAATGATATTGTAGTGGAGGGAAGAAAACTTAAGGAGATCTTATCATTACATAACATAGAAACATGTACGAAAATTGATGTATAGGAGTATGTTATAGTTCTTAATGAACTATAAGAGAAGGTAACATATATTTTAATTAATTTATTTTTTCATTTAGACCACAAGAAACATGATATGGTATCAAGTATCTAAGACTTATTCTAAAACCAAATGATTATGGAAAGAACGACTAGGAATGGTCACTGGCTAAGATTGAGAGGAGAAATAGTTTTTGGTGAAATAGATGGCTATCTAGAGGAGGAATATTGGTACTAATAAAATATATTTTAGAGACAATTCCAATTGTTGGAATTAATTGATGCACATCCCCAAAGGCAATTTAGAGAAGATAAGAAATACATGCTTTAATTTCCTTTTGAGAGGGACTAATTTTTCAATGTTGGTACTCATTTGGAAAAGTTGTACTCTATAGCCAAGCTCAAGGATGAGGGAGGATGAGATATTAAGTCTATTCATGTATTTGATTCTTCAATTGATGCAAAGACACTTGGGAACCTAATCAGAAAGGTGAGTCTTTCAAAGAGGATTGTGATTAAAAAATATATTTCTCTAGGTACTTTAATGGATTGGATCAGAAGTGAAAGGAAAATTACAATAAATGTTTCCAATCGATGGAAATAATTATTCATTGCATTTACATTGATTGGGTAATGCATGGCTTATAAGGTGGGTGATGGATCTTAGGTGAGGGTTGGAGAACATGATATTATGGGTTGTGGGAATGAGGTGTTTATTTCTATTTATTTTTATTCAATATATACAAGATAGGGGATCCCACAACTACTATTGTTTGGCATTAGGGTTGGATATATACTCTAGATTTAATTTTGATAGGAGATCATGAATAAGTATGGAATTCCTTCTATTTAGAGCTACATAGGGAACACTTTATATTAATTGAGTACTTAGATGTTTTGGATTGGACCAAAAATAAGACTAGAGGTACATACATTACCTGATTGAGTTATAAACTCTTTATGTCAATTACCAACAAGATACATAGTGTTGGTGGGATAAAATTTGGAAGATAAAGTGTAAGAATTGGGGATACCAACAAAATCATGCACTCCTCCATCACAAATCAAGAGGGACGAATCAGATAGACAAAATGTTGAGTTCGGTTTAAGGAGGTGAAAGTAATCTTATATGATGGAGTTGGGGTTCCTTGGACGTGCTCTGTGCCAAAGAACAACTCCATTGAATTTTGATTGAAAAAGACATAAGCATGGGGTGGGTTCTCCAATGAAGCATTGTGCACCCCACCAAAGAGATGGGTCAGCTAGGATGTCAGTTGGGCACTTTGGCAGGAAATATGGAAGGTAAGATCAATACTGGGTGAGCTCGGGTGACCGAAACTCCAAGGAGAGTGACTGAAGAGAGAAACCAATATGAGAAACCAATATAAGATATTGAGGAAATGTGCGAAAAACTCTATCCAATGAAGAGGTGAATGATTGATCAAGGCACAACTTGGGCACCCAAACGAAAATGATGAGTCGACTAGGTGGGAAGTGGATGTGCTTAAGCGATTTAGACAAATCACCCAAGGGATGTGTTAGTAATCCATAAATATATTTGGCTGATAAACAGACGATGAAGGTAACTCTTTCAACCAACTTCGAGACCCGAAAACTAGCCTTTTCAGACCTGGAGAGGGCTCTCTCAGAAATGGCGCAGTCTTTGTGCAGGATATGACTTAGAAAACAATGGCTAGATTTAACACCGATGGTAAAAATGGTTTCTGGTTATATTGGCACAGAAAAGTAAAACTTGGGCTATGGGGTCGATCTGAGGAAAATATGAAACAAATGACTCAGTGACTGGATTCGAGAGGAAAAGGCTAGGCGAGCAACAACCTTCAGTGTAAACCATAAAGTGTGGTAGGAGAAAAACACATGAAGTAACTCAAGAGTGTCGTTGTGGATGAATTCAGAGTTAGCTTGAGAGGAAAATGTTATGTCTAAGTGACGCAAACAAGGGGCGCTGTAAAACGAATCCACAGGTTCAAAAGTTCGTTTCAAAATAGACAATATGAGATATGAAATAAAAGGTAATAGGAAACACATACGCAAATAAAGAGACACAATACATCCGACTATCACAACTAGAATCTTTTCATCAAATCACAGGACCTTTGCATTAAATTTCGGTCAAAAACTCAGATTACATACAATAGCAGACGTTTTCTCAAAATTCCCAACCAACTTGGCTTACATCAAAAAGATGAAATATATAAACGAGGGAACCGCTTGGGCTACCCTTCTTTCTAACTGCTAACCCTAAACTAGGAAAAACTCTAGCACATGCATTAGAGACTCTTCTCATGGCACTATCCAAAAGTAGGCAACAATCATGCCTGTCTACTAACGACTGCCTTCAGGTTGGCCACGGGGTGTGATTGTCGGTCAGAATCCGATGTAGGAAAAAATGTGTTGATGTATCTTTTGATCGGGTATCCTGGCGAATAGGTGTCTTTCAAATCTTGTTGTCTGCAATGTTGGTTTCGTCTTCTGTTACACGCCTAATATCTGGAGAGTTGTGTGCAACAAATAGTTGTTCAATTCTCATGACTGTTATCAAAATGGTAAGATGCTTCAGAAGACCTGTATCACTCAAAACTATCGTGAAGAATAATGTCGCCTGTTAAACTTTCTCTTTTTGTGCGATGGCAAGAACCACACATATTTCCTGTTCGGGTGCTCCGCATTCTCTGGGATGCTCCGTGTGCCTTTCTTCTGCCATCCTTTGTGCCTCTCGCAACTGGAAAATAACATTTTTTGACTCTTTAAGCTTCCTTTTTAGCCACTCCATGTTCCCTCTACGACTCTGTGCAATCTATGATTCCACGGTCTTTGTCGCTAGTTCTCTCTTTAATTCCCCATTCTCTTGATAAATCTCGGCAATAGCCAACCTTTCATTCTTCAGTTGCTGAGATGATGCTTCCTCATTCATTCCCACAACGCCCTCTTTTCCTGTTCTAATCCCACATTTCTGACTCGATTTCCTAGCTGGTTCTAGCTAGGTGACGTGTCTAAGTAGTCCTCTAGCTGCCAATCCGATGCGTGATCCTTCTGGAATTTTAACCTTCGTGGTCTCCTCGTTCTTTCTCATCCTGCCCCTCCTCTGAGGCAGCTGCTATTTGGAGGAGGAGGCTCTTGCCATCTCCCTCTTTTGTATGAATTTCTTTGTTTTGGCTATTCCGTGACTTGATTTGGTATCTTCTGTAAGTGAAAGAATGGAAAATCCCCACGTGTGGAATGCAGGTGATATGGTTTGTAGTGCATGTATAATATGAACGCTGCGATTTTTCATTCCCTCCACCTTCATGATGAACTGATAATAATTGTGTCACTTTCCAACATGACCTTTATTAACCACTTGACTCGACCGGGGTACACAGAAACTGGCTTCTTAATAGGATTCAACCTTTTGGGAAAAGACATGCCCGTACCACATATACAATTTCCAACTCTGACACCCTTTCCCATTGCCAAGGGCCAACCAACCATTTGTTGACTTCAGCCTCACGGTGTTATGTACCTAACTTCACATGTTTGGGTGCATGGATCATAATGTGACTCGAAACCAACTCTAAATGGAAAGAAAAATGGCGGCAATAACATGATACATGCCCAATTAGAATAAATTCTACCCAAAAATGAAAGTGGACAAACACCAAAGATCACGTTGGCTCCAAGGTGAAGGGGAACATCTGCTGGAAGGATGGAAACCTATATAAACCAAGGGAGAAGACCATTTGGGAAGGAAGGCAGAAGGGACACATTCTTCACAAGTGTAGAATTGGGAGTCTAAGGTAGCATCTGAGGCAGAGAGGGCGAGCTCCTCCCAAGGGGCCAAGTTGACCCTGGTGGGTGACTTGAGCCACCTTATAGAGTCTACATTGAGGAGTAGAGAGGGAAATATTTTCTAGCTAACGAAACTACTAGACAAGTATATTTTGGTGATGAATATGGGTGTTGCAAGTCACACCATTCTAAGGCAAGGGAAACATGCTTTTCAGAGATGAAGCATGACAGAGAGATTTTTCATACATACTTCTGACTGAGGCAATGAATGAAGGGCACATAGGTTAACTCACCAAAGTAGATTCTTGGTGTTTTCGCACAAGTTCTTTTTGTAAACTAAGTGGAAGCTCCCATTGTAAACTTTATTTATGTGTGGCATGAGCTTGGATCGACACACTCTTGTTTTGTACTAAGAATTAGGGTGTTAGATTGGTTTGGTTGCCCACTTGCACATTTTGTTTTACTATGTATGAATTCTCTCTTTACTTTATGGATTGTTCTAAGTAATAATATGCACACATAACTTAAGTAATAAAAGAAACAAAGTGAAGGTGTAGTCCAAGCCAAGTAGATCGGTGTGGCTTCACCATCAAGTTGAAAAGATTCGATGTCATAGAGTGCTAGGAATTTTAGATGATTCTTCCATCCAACTGAGGGTTACGCAACATCCTGACAAGTGGTATAAAAGATAAACATGTGAAGAACTCATGCATCAATGAAAGGGACAAATTGGGTTCATTTCATTGAGAAGTTGGTGATTTTTTTCATTGTTGTGACTTGATATATCAGAATAAATTTTAGGTTGCAGGGTAGTTAGCTGAGCATATTTTCACCATGACAACTTTGTATGCACTACCAAAGATAATAGTTGAGACAGTTGGGTTGTGGAAAACAATAGTATCTTTAAGAAGGAGTAACTCTTTGTAGAGTTTCACAAATCAATTAACAACAGGTGACTTAACAATTGGTTGATTTGTGCATGGTGTCCCGATGCAGAAACATTTCAAGGTGTGAATAGGACATGAAATGAAGATGGGTTCAGTTTTGTTCATGTAGAAGGTGACTTAGATGAAGTTTTGAGTATCACAGAGTTGATTTGAAGACTTGATGTGAACAATTTGGATGCACCTTGTAGAGACGATTCTATATTGGACTTCGCTACACATAGTTGTTGGGTCATGTTGTTGTAAAACTTCAGTTGTAGTGAAAAATTGATGTGACGAAGTGTGTTGTGGAGTTGGCCACCTTCTTGATGAAAACTGAGGTTTGGACAACGAATTAAATTGGGGTGTGGTGACTTGGGATGATCATAGTTTTTTACTTCGCATAAAATTGAACTTTCTCTTGAGCCATAGTAAGGAGGTTCACTTATGTAATCAGACTTGGTGGTTTGGGATGAGTTGTAGACCTGTGACAATATGAAGATTTGAATTGTGGGTTGTCAGAGATGTCATGCACGAGCATGATCATTTCAAGTTCTTGGTAGAATCTAGATTGTTGTATTGGGTCCTTTGAATGGAGATGTGAATATTTGACCGAAGACAAGGGCAACCTATTTCCACCATAGAATTGGAGGATTTCCAAGTACTACAACCTTTGTTGGAGTCACAAAGCATTTCATAGTGCCCTTGTGGGGGCATATGCAAATGAGGACTTGGATAAAATTGATTAGGCGAATTCAAGGAGGGGACTTAGGAATATTTGGTTACAAAGATGGGGACAATTTGGATTATTCTCAAGCTATTTTATGAAGTGTGTTGAAGGGCTTGTTGTGATGAAGAAGACAGTGAGGCGTGCACTTTGTTTGAGAGGATTTTGGATGAGGTGATTTGGAGTGATTCACTTAGTTTTTTTCAATGGGTCGTCATGTGATGACTTGAGCAGTGAAACATAAATCCAAAGGAAGAAACAACTTGGATAAAAAACAAGTCGGTTCATTTCAAGAGATGAATGAGAGATGTGATGACTCATTTACGTTGGATCAGTTTGGACAATACATTGGGACACATGTGGAGGAATTTTTGGACTTAAAAATATCATAGGATTGCATAGGAAGATTGAAATATTTTTGGAATTAAAAATATCATAGGATTGCACAGGAGATGCAATAAAAAATGTATACTAACTTATCACAACTTGAAAAAGGTCATACGTGAGAGGAAAAAATACATTGATGATATGGGAAATACTACTGGTTCAGGGTCCAATGTCAATGCCAGCCAAACGACATCGAATCTACATAAGCACCATATGATATTAATTAAAATGAAACTCATCCCAGTTTCCATGAGGTCATCCTTCCCTTGAACAAAAAACGTAGACTAAGTTATCACAACTTGAAAAAGGTCATACGTGAGAGAAAAAAATACATTACTACGCTTCCTTCTAGACACAAAATGACATATCACAACCTAAAAAAAATTGTCCATGCATGACACAAGAGAAACAGGTACGGTCACATATCCCACAGTGGTGATGGCACTATCCGAGACGAAAAAATCACATTTTGTGGGCTAGAACCAACAACATGCACTGCTACCAATGAAAACCAACAAACAATTTCTATGCATACTTCCCTACGGAAGAAAGATGCAAGACAGACCTATGTGAAACAAATCAATTACACTCCTTCAATTGCATGCGCAATTTGCGATCAATTGAATTTTGAAAAAAAACACTAAGTCTTTCACACCTGATTTGGAAGCAGAATACGTTCTCTTGACACTAAATGACAAAAAACTTTCCAGCGAAAAAATTTGTCTTCCATGCAAACGGTTTCTTGAAAATGGAAAACTGCCACAGTTTGCAACACCTGACCAAATAAGATGTAATACACCACTACTATATGTAAGTGCGCTTACAGATATTGAAGAGAGACTTGTGCCCTTGCGAATTGCATTTTCACAAATCAGACCTTTGGGCTATAAACGACCCCAAATGGGCTTGACAGGATCAATTATTATTTGCTTGTACAACTAGATGTTGTGCAAAATGCCTTGACACAATTCATTAGCGATAAAATGACAATTGTTGTGGCTCTCAAAAGACACTTGCAATACAAGAATGCATATCAGACAGGTAAAGTGTGTGTGCATGTTGTCATGAAAGCATTAAAATAATTATGTTCCAGGGCCTTGTACAAAGCACAAAACATTTGTATAAATGAGAACTGGAACAATGTTCTCAGAGAAGGGGATGACAGCTCTGCACAGATTCTCTAAACTAGTAGTGAATTTGATACAAGCGATAAATCAGAGACTGAAACACCTGCTGAGACATTGGTAGATGGATTCACTGATTCACAACGCATTCGTGACCTGCAAGACAAGATTATCGAAATTGCACCTCCTGAGGGGCAACATCCACTTGGAATATTCAAGGACAAATTTTCTGAGGAAATGAACTTCCCAACACTTTTTTATGGAGATCCACTTCCCAGTGACATTACAGAACGATTCAGTTATCATAAAATAGTTCGATGGGAGATGCTACATTCAAGCGATGACTTATCCTGTCACATAACAAATTTGTTTTTCAAAACAATGTGCATAATAATATAGCAAGTTTTGTCTTGCATGTGGGTGCAAATAAGAAAAGGCCAACTACAAGGAAGAAAGTTGTTGGCCAAATATGTCAAGTACAAAGTAAACCTAGAAAAAATCCTTAAATCTGATATTGGATACATAGATTTCAAAAACATTTGCATCTCTCCTAACTATTTGCAACAAAACAAGAAAACTATTTTTGCAATGATCCGAAAATTGGGACTGCCAATATTTTTCATCACATTTACAAGTTCATAGCATCCCTGGGATCCATTGGTGGCTCCAGTATCTGACTTGCATAAGAACATGAAACATAAAAAACAAACAGATACATTGGAAAATGATAGCATTGACTACCTCATAAGAAAAGACCCAGTGACATGTACTCGCTACTATAGACATAGAATAAATTCTTTGAGACAGTTGATATTGCATGATGAAACGTTTTTCAGAAAAATATTAGACTATTTTTTTGTGACTGAATTCCAGAATAGGGGGAGTGAGCATGACCACACACTATTGTGGATCGAGGGTACACCGGTCTATGGAGATGAAAACAAATCACAAATCAAACTTTTGTGGAAAAATACATAAAATGCAACATAGATCATTTGGATCCAAAACTTGCCAAAGTTCATAGACATTATCATACAAAAAGTTGTAAAAAATGAAAAAACTCGCATTGCAGATACAACTTCCCCGTGTTGCCAATGACAACAACAAGAATCATAGAGCCAATTAGTTTAGAGGACAATGTTGTCATTGAGAAATCTAGATCCTTGTTTGCATTTCTAGAACAACGAGACTTTGATGGGTTAATGAGCTTCGATGACTTCTTGATAGAACTAAATCTAATATAATATGAGTACATCCAAGCTATACAATGTATGCTTAAACAACCAACAATTTTCCTTAAAAAAAAACTTTCCCATATCTAGAACAACAGTTTCTCCAAGGAAATGTCAGTTATGTGGAATGAAAATACAGATGTGCAGTATTTCCTCAATGCATATGATGCAACATCGTATTGTACCTCATATATGACAAAGGTTGACAAATCTATGACAAGTTCATTCAAAAGAATACAGAAAGAACATGAAAGAAGTCATATTTATGCTATACAAATGATACACACGCTTGGTAATATATTACTTAATCTTCAAAAAATGTATGATCAACAAGCATTCCACATGATCTAGGTGGATATCAGTGGCCACCCACCTTTTTTGACTGGCTCAAAACAATTTTCTGACAATTTTGGCAATTTACTATTTTTAGCAGGTTTTAACTTCCGGGGCCATTTTGAGGGTCTAAATGAAGTTTTTTTGTGATATAGGTTCTCAATGATATCTGAAGGAATAATTGATCCCCCAAAATCAATCTCCTTGACGATACCTTTCCAACGAGCTATCACACGCCTAAAACGGAGATCGTATGCAAAAGTTACGACCCCGGGAAGTTGATGTCCTAATTTACCCAAACGGGGCCCACATGACTTTTAGTGCTTCATCTCCTAGGGTTAGGTTTTTGGATGTATATGACTTTTGGCATTCTCGTCTATTGTAAAAAGGCCTCTAGAGCCTCATTGTAATCATCTTCTCACGG
>SNQJ01S0245959.1:0-11671 GCA_010110895.2 Picea sitchensis | reverse complement strand
TCTGATCATTTTTCAAGTTGGCACAACTCTGCGTTGTAAATATACAATTTTGAACCTACTCCTTTGGGATTTTCATAGGCGCTCAATTGTGATTCCCCATATACATATTATGGACATTCTGTCCCAGTTTCAACTCTTTTTGGGTTATGGGCTACTAGTTACAGCCTGCTGAAATTCCAGACCAATATACCATGTTGTAACTAATATGCTATAGGTTGCTTATTTTCCATATTAAATGCTTTTAACATGCCCAAAAATTTAATTCATATCTTGGAATGTCTTCTATGGTTCCATAGCTTTCCATTGAATTCTCCTGCGCCTCAACCTGATTCTGGAGCAGAAAGTTATGGCCCTTTGAAGTTAGTTGGGTCATAAAATTTACCCTCCACTGTTTGTGTTGTAACTTTCTCATAAAAGCTTTGTTTGACTAATGGCTTACACCATTAGAAAGATCTCTCTGAGCTCTTTTATTTGATTTGTAAAGACATAGTGTGCCTTGGCACACTTTTTTATTATGGTTTTTACATTGCTAAAAATGCTCTTAAGGGCATCAAAAATGCGTTGCAAAAAGATGAAGTTCAAATGATATAAAACATCGCAGAAAATCATTGGTTTTTTGTTGTTGTTCACCCTTCAAACAACTACGCGCGCACAAATTTCAACCTGTAAACCCATATTTACCAGGTGCAACAACAACACAAGGTAATCGTGCTTCACACACTTTAAAACCATTGTGTATCACTTCTCTGTTGCGCCAATAAATATGCACTACTTTTGTGTCGCGCGTCAATATTCACCACGCATAGTTTTGGTTCTTGCACTATTACCTGTTGCGCATAGTTTTTGTATCGCGTGCTGATATTCCGCGCGCATTGTACTCTATGTGTTGCATCATGCCAGAGTTTAGTACATCTCCACCACGCACCAAAACTCTACGCATACCACTAACTAAATTGTCGCACGACAACAAATACCCACATTGTGCGTGCAGCTACCAAACTCCACTGCGATGTGTCAACACTGCGCACACCACACACGTCATTATTATTTGTGTGCACATCGTGCAATGCTAAATTTATCATGTGGTTCTGTACACCAACATTTTTCGTGCAGCGCCGAAATTTAGCACGCACACCTGCACACTAACATTTTTCCGCGCTACACCAAGATTTAGCGTGCACACCTGCACACTAACATTTTTCCGTGTGGCACCAAGATTTAGCGCGCACACCTGGACACTAACATTTTTCAGTACGTGCACCAGCACGCCAATATCTTGTCCCACAGTGCCGAATTTTACCTATCACCAGCTTTTACTGCGCATCATGCATTTTTAGTGCGCCCACCTGTGCACATTCATTTTTATGCGCATCAATTCCTCATGAATTCTGATGTAGAAATTAGGGCTTTTGCTTAACTTTTTCCACAATTTACCATAGACATTCTGCAACCATGAAATTTTTTCAATTTTACCCCGATAACTCCAATTCAACCTATGCAACAACAGATCGTTGTAAGTTGACATTTCTAGAACGAATTTATCCCAAATCAATTCGCAAATTGAGAATTTTAACCACTAAACTCGCTCCATCTTTCATGGCTTCACTGTAACTTCAATTTCGACCCATTCTAGATCTGAATTTGCTAGAACAGATATTACATTAGGAGCATCTCATCACTTGGTCGAATTTCTCAATTTTTCCCAAATTTAACAACAGATATTGGGGCTTTTCCCAATTTCGCGTCGTTGCTTCTAATTTTACCATGGATGTTCTAAAAACTGAAATTTGGCCACTTCAAAATAAATCCTCTATGACATTTCGCTTCAACTCAACTTTATTGGCCCATCCAAGCTCAGTGTTGAAAACTGAAGCTCTAATACCATGTTGTAACGTCCTCGGCCATCCATGTTGGGCCACACTACGCTAGAGAACTCTTTCGTTCTCTCTCTGCGGAACATACTGTAACATACCCAGTATCCAACTGAGCTATGCCACATAAATTTTTCGAACTGCATGCAATTATAATATACACACACAGAACTCTTGTGGAAGCATATATATAAAACGTAAACATACAAACACATCTATAATACACGGATTCACACTGAAATAACAGTAGACATATACATGCAGCATATACAGGAAATACCCATAAAAATAAACCTAGTTATAACCGCACATATAATAACCCATAAAATAAGCACGTAAATAAAAATGCGACATGTAAATTTATCACACAATTGGCACTTATCTTGGTAATAATGTCACCAACTGCGTGCAGACCTTCCACGAACCTCCCAGACTTAGACCACACTTTTCATCACTCTCAACAGTGAGTCACCCTCGAGTTGGGACTAAACTCCACCCGGGTAAAGGGATTCCTAACCAAGATAAAGGCTCATAGACAACGGGAAAGACTTCGTCTCAGGTGCCGACTCAAACTAATAACCTACAATCCCTCATTCCCCACATGCCTATCCCACCTGGGAAGTGTGCCCCTTCTCTGCTCAACACTCCTTCGGCTACCCCACTTCCTTTCCTGGCTTCAGCAACAGGCTGTATAGGAAGTCTCAGAGCACTGTAGTTGCAGTTTAGCACCTTCAGGAAATCAATTCCCAATAATTATCTCATTCATAGAATTGTTCATGGGATTGATAACCCGCCTCTTCAATATCCCACGGGCCTAACAATCCACTTATTCAGTCTAGTTCCCAAGCTAACCAGATACACCAACACAAAATGGCTATGGATACAGGTTTAGGTACAATCATGAATATATGAAAGATAGCTCAATGGTTGTGTTCATGCTCATGGATGATTGATTGGATGACTAAATGATGGAAGGAATGATGGGAAGAATGACGGAAAAGATCTGAAAATGAACTAAGTCCCAACAATATGTATGCATGTCCCCAACTTGACACTTGTCATGTTGGGAGCTACTTTGGCCCACTTGTACCCCACTTTTGAGCTTAGGATAAAATAATTATCCATACTATATGATTTAAGAAATATTAATATAATATTCATTTTTTGCTTCAGCTCCCTAGCTTAGCCCTTTTCCTTAACTTTTAGGCATGCCCTTTCCCTAACTAGTGGAGTTTAGTCCCCCATCTCTTTTATCATGGTTGATTTGCGCGCAACGATGTATTTTATATTAATTATGAGACATATACAAAAATAGGTGCACTTGCCTTTAACATCTAGGCTCTCTGGCCTAATAAAAACATAAGCATCCTAGCTTATAATAACTATCTCACCAGCCTATAAAACGTAGCATATACACAAAAGGCTATTTGGCCTCAATATCGCGCGCACTTGTGTTGCTGCGCGCGGTATCCTGGAATGTGAAAACTTCATCATTTTACTGCGCAGTACATGCGTGCACTATGTCATGAAATGTGCATACAAAATGATATCAAAACAGCTCACCAGCTTAAGTACATTTTCATTTTCATTACAATTGGGTGTGGCCTAGGGATATTACACTCAAATATGAATTGTGTAGTTGTAGTTTCACTACAGTCCCTAACTGCTCTTGCTTCTGCCCATCTGATCAAATACTTTGTCCCAGTGATGATGTATCGAGCTCATGTGCGATTTCATGGGGGGTTGATAGGTCCGCCAAAAACAATAGCCCATTTCTCAAATCTTTGTAACGTTAGAAGAGGTGCTAAAGGAATATCATCCCTTCTGGAAGTTTTTCCAATTCTTTGGCATACATCGTAGGCTTTGTAGTATTCCTTAGCATCTTTGTGTAAAGTTTGCAACCAGAGGCCAGCTCTAAGAATCTTTTGTGTTGTTGCTTTCCCAGCATAATGTCCTCCTGTGATGCCTTCATGTGCTTCTGCCAAAATTAGTGGTCTTTCCGCCTCCATAACACATCTCCTCAAGATCTCATTGGGTCTCATCTTATATAGTTGTCCAGCGATAAGTGAAAAATCTACAGCACGAACTACCAGTTGTTTCTTCTGAATGACTGTGTGTTCGCAAGGTGCAATTCCTGTAGATAGGTATTGGACTATCTCAGTGAAGTGATCATCAACCTTTCTGATGGCCAGCAATTGTGCATCCGGTAGTGTATCCTCCAAACTAGTAGGTTCCTCTCTGTGTTCTAGCCTAGAAAAGTGGTCAGGTCCCTTGTTCATTCTCCCTCGCTTAACCAGAATATCAAATTCGTATTCTTGGAATAACAGTAGCCATCTGCATATTCTTCCCCCCAACACTGGCTTGTTGACTAAGTATTTCAACGTAGAATGATCAGTAAACATCTTGAAATTCCCTCCCAACAAGTAGTGTCTAAACTTTTGCAACGCATACACCATAGCTAATACTTCTCTTTCAGTGGTAGTGTAGTTTATCACAGCTGTAGATAGCTTCCTGCTAGCAAAGGCTAGTGGGTGTTCAATATATCCTGCTCCTGGTTGTGCTAACATTGCTCCTAATGCAATGGATGAAGCATCGACATGGATGTAGAATTCCTTACTCCAATATGGGAAAACCAGAATAGGCGCAGTAACCATTTTTTTCTTTAGTGTGTCGAAGCTCTGTTGGCATTCCCCTGACCATTGAAACTTACAATCTTTCTTTAAAATATTTTCCATCGGTGTTGTTATCTGTGCATAGCCCTTAATGAACTTTCTGTAGTATCCAGTATGTCCCAACGCAGTGCGCGGTTGTCTAACCGAAGTAGGCGGAGGTAGATCAACAATGATGGCAATTAGAAGGATCTACCAATAGTCCCTGATCACACACAATATGCCCTAGCAGCACTCCAAAGGATGAAAATAAAATACATTTTTTTTAAATTCAGGGCAATCTGACATTGCCTACATTTATCTAACATCAATCTTAAACATTCAATATGGTTTTTCAATAAGCTAAAAACAATCCAATCATCAAAATATGCTTCCAAAAATTTATGTAAAAACTCCTTGAATGCTTCGACCACCACCCTGGAAAAGATGGTTGGTGCATTCTTCAATCTGAAAGGCATCATAGTGTACTAGAAAGAACCCCATTATGTGGCAAATGTGGTCTTATGGCGATCTTCCTTAGCAATATTGATATGGTGATAACCTAAAAATCCATCTGTGAAGGAGTAAACTTCTTGTCCTCCTACATTATCTAACACTTCATCAGTAAAAGGTGTAGGGAATGGATCATGTGAACATGCATCATTCAGTTTCCTCAAGTCTACAGGTATTTTGATCTCTCTTGATTTCTTATCCTGGATCACCATAGGGATAATCCACTCTGATTCTTCGACAGGTTCTATGATTCCTGCTTCCAACATTCTATCTAGTTCAATATTGACTTTCTTCTTATACTTGGGATTCAGTCTGTAGGGTTTCTTCTTGGATGGCCTTGCATCTGGTTTCAAGGGGATCTTCATTTCTCCCATGGGCCCTTTAATTACCTTCATGTATGTAACCTTGATTGGAAACAAGTCCTGATACTCATGTAGTAATTATGTATTCTTATCAATAGTGGCATCATCCCAGTAATCTCCAATGTTGGCCAAGTAAGGTGCTTTGTCTATTCCAATATTAACTTTCTCGATTTTAATTGGTTTTCCAATGAAAGTTAGTTCAACCCATGGCCCTTCTATGTCTCTTTGTCCTTCAGTTTTTGCGATGTTCACATTCCTAGGGTCATCATCTTCATCGGTATTGATATTGTAGCAACCTTGTAATTTTTGAAGAGGGGGAGTCCACTCATCTTATTCTTGCTCCAAAGGGAGGTTAGGTGCCTCCTTAAAGACTTTTTGTTTTACAAATTGGAAAGCCTGATTTTACTGTGGGGTATTGACTTTCAAATAAAAATGTAGCTATAAAGTTATGGGTCATACCATACCAATATGAAGTGGTGAGGCAAAGTTTTGCTTGAATATGCCAATTGATAGGCGTAGTATCCAGAGTGTTAATGAACTTTTGCACCCACTGTTCTTGAGGAATGTTTCTCCAGGCCTCCTCAAAACTCCGCACATGGTACTTTGGACAAATCTGACCTTTGTATCTGACTTCGCACCCTTCAACTTGTTCTGAAAAGTGCACTATCATCAAAGTGCGACATTGGAACCACTCCACGATGTTCTTCTTATGTGTCCCCCACCATCTTGTTGGTGTTGCTTTCAAGGCTTCGTCCAGTGCAAACAACCTCTAATGTACTAGTACAACTTGTTAAAATTCCAATAAGAATGTTTCTAAATGATTTAAAAAATCAAATGTGAGCTGGTTACTTACTTATGTGTCGATCCAGCGAACTTCCCTGGTCAATCTGGCACATCGTCGTGTGGAGAATTCATACATCATGTTCTTCCAGTTATCCAGTGCTTCCTCTGAGTCTGATGAGCATGCACTCTCATTTCGCCAGCTCAAGTTTCCATCTACCGTAGTATTAATGTAATCATGTTGTCTTGTTGTCAATTTATATATATTCTCTAGTTCATAAGCATGGTCTTCTTCTCTTATGGGTTATGTGTATCTGCGACCTTCATCGGGATCAAGAGGCGCAATGAACCTAAGGCCATCACCTTCAAACATCATTCTTCTTTTATTTAAGTCAACCACAGTAGAATTGTTGAAATCCCAATCAATTCCTAACAACGCAGGATAAGGACATCTATCATCAACTATCTCAATTACTTTGAAGTCTGCAAACATCCTTACCCCGTCGATGCCCATAGGGACATGATCTAGTCTTCCAAAGGGGATTACTACCTACTGATTAGCCATCCTGAGCCCTATAGAGGAATAGATCAACTTAGGTTTTTCCATCAATGCCCAGGTCTTCTTCTTCATAATGTTGACTTCCAATCCCAAGTCGAGGACCACGTAATCTATGTCATAGTCCCCAATCTGAGCATTAAGGTGTAGCTCCTTGTTTGTCCTTCTCTTTTTGGATACATGATGTACTGCTCTATTCAGTAAAGGATCTTCCCTTCCTATCTCATACTGTTTGATTAAGTGTTGTAGTTCTTGTATGGCTCTTTCATCCTTAATCAACTCAACAAATGTATACAAGAAATTGACAAGCTTGCTTACCTCTTTTCCTTCTCCAGGTGATGCATATTGATCGAATCCCAGAGGCATCCCATATTCTCTCACTTCTGATTATGCCTTCCATGAAGAAGCCTGTCCTCCTCTAAATTCTCTTATTGCCTCTTCAAATGTTTGCTTCTCCTTCCTTGGATCAAACAACTATGTCTTCTCTACATCTCTTTTGATCCCTGATCCCTTTGTAATATTTTCTAGGGTCACCCTATCTTCTCCTGTAATAACGCCTCCTCTCGTGATAATAGTGACTCTGGGATCCTCTCCGCGAGGTTCGGCTGATATTAATTGGACTTGTTGGTTTCCTCCTCGCCTCTCCTGTAGTTTCGTTAACAATGTTGGACAATCCTCAATAACATGTTCAAATGAGTTGCAGTAGTTGCAAGTGGTACAAGGGTTCTGACAATATCTTTCCAAATGACCCGGTTGGGCGTAGTTATAAAAAATGATCTGAACCCGACCTCGACCCATGCCTCCTCCTCATCCTCTTGCTCTGAATCCACCATGAGAATTGAAGTTTTATCTTTCTGCGGAGTTAAACTGCATAGCATTTACCTCCTCTTGCATCTCTCCTTGAATCATATATGTATCTCTTGACCTTTCATACAAGAGGTCATAAGCCCTACAGTGCTTCTCATCATGCCCCATAGATTTACAAAATGTGCAGTAAAGGTTGGTAGGTGTATGAACATATTTTTGCATGTAATAACATTCACCAGGGCGATGTCTATTTCTACATACCTCGCACCAAGGTAGAGTAACTTGCTTCAAAGGGCTCAGAGCTCCAGAGGCCAAGTACTCATTAAATAGGGGACAGTGCTCCTTGTTATGGCCCTCTGATTTACATCTGATACACCATATGTCTTCTCTTTTATCTTTTCCCTTTTCTTTCTTCATATTTTCGACCTACAGAGATAAGCTAGTTAGTTGACTCAAAATTTGACTCATACCTGAGATGGATTCTCCCATAGGGGTTGATTCTAGTTTCATGGAAATCTCCAATGTATCAGCCTGTGAAGTGACCTTATGTTGCATCAAAGGAACTCTGATGTGTGGTAAGAGGGCAGCAATGAACCATTCCTTATTCTGTTCGTCTGGAATCTGAAAGCTCAAGCGGTCTGTCAAGGTCTTATACCTTTAATCAAACTCCCAAACAGGTTTTCCTACTCTCTGCTTGATTTCCTTCAGTTCTGTAATGCACTGCGACTCTGACTTGGGTTTCTTGAATTCTACACTCAATGCAGTCTTGATATCATTCAGTGGTTTAGGTTGTGCAACCCCTTTATAAAACTTCATGTACCAGCTCAGTGTGTGGTCTCTCAAGGTAGTACTAAACTGATCTCTCTTAACAGCTTCGTCACTGAATTGCTTAATAATCCATACAGCTTCGCATAAGAGCCAGTGTTGATCAGGATCTTTGGATCCATCTCCTCTAAATATAGGTAACCTCATTTCATCTGCCATAGATCTTCCTAGGTTTCTTGACTGATTATGTACTAGACTGTTGGTAAAAGTGCTCTGAGTGCTATGATAACTTTGACTACTCTAGTTACTTAACGCTACTAGAACAACAGGAGGAGTAATAGTACTTACTTCAACGGTAGGCGCAGTTCCCAGGGTCTTTGATTCTTCTCGGCGAGGTTCTTCAGTCTTCCCTTCCTCTACCCTAGCGGACTCAGAATGTTCCTCGTTCAATAACTCTTCTTCTTCTCCACTATAGAACACTTCGTCCTGTGCCAGTGGCTCGTGAGTCTACTCAAACAGGTTCACCAGAGGAACCTCTCTGAAGTTTCTCCCACTGCGTGTATATCCAACCTCTATGTCGTTGTCATTTTCTGAGTTCTTGAACATTAGCTTTTCAATCCGACCAATTACTGTATCTTCAAGATTTTCTTCTCATCCAATAGCATCTTGATCTTCAACTTCAAAAAAGTGTAAAAAAATTCTTCTAGGTCCCTTAAAGAAATATATCTCTGCTTGGCTATATGACTCGACTCTGTCAATAGAAAACTCAGTAATGTACCCTCCAATAGTGCTATCAAACCAGTGATCTACTGATCTTGACATGGCATTATCAACTCTCTTGACCTTTTTTATCAACATCGATGTCCAAACCACAGGTGGTCTAGGTCTTATTTCAAACTGGGTATCTGCTAATCTCGCTAACCACTCATATAGCTCCTTATGAATTCCTCCAAAGAAAATCTCATGTATATCAGTAAAGATATACCTTCTGAACCAATCCTCTGTACTAAGATTAGGTTTCTTGTTCTAGGCTTCAGCGAAGTCATTTTCTTGTTCTTTTATCCACTTCTAAATCTTTTTCTTCGATGGAAACCACCTTGACATTCCCTCAAGAAGATATTGGTCCTGGAAACGGAACAATTTGTTGGGACAGGGACAGACCCAGGGTTCAACTCTAACAGTGCACCAACAAGCCCTAACTACTAGACCTTTCGACAACACCTGCGAAGCAGATGAAGTCTCACCTGAAGTAGCAATAGGGGGTTGCATGACATAGGTGTCTAAAACCAGAGGAAATGCAAAGTGGAACCAAGGAAACACACACAACAACCTAGTTATTCTTTACCATGCTTAAGCTTACTTCGCAGGTTATATTTCAGATCTAACACAGAAATGCAATAACATTATAACAGAAAGAAAATAACATAGCATCAACCACATAGAACAACAAGATATGTGTGGTTCACCCTCTCCCTAGGGCTACGTCCACATAATTGTGCTTCTTGATATATTAAATGGAAACATACAGTTCTATCTGCGCACTTAGCTACAGATATATTTCCCTCCTTCTCTCTTCTTCTCTCCCCTCCCTGTGCATCGAGCTGCAGGGTTGATCTTTGCACCCAGCTGAAGATCCATGATACAATAATGCTCTTGCAACACAATGCTTCTCTCGCACACAACAATAATTACTCTCTTAAACCATAATGATCAACCCTTATTTTCTCATCTAGGTCTTTATTTATACATTACAATGACTCCCAGACAACCTTAGATGAAAGTCTAAGTGTCAAAACCCTAAATTCCAAAACCTTAGGTGTCTGAAACCCTAGGTGTCTAAAACCCTAGGTCCACTTGACCTGCGTTTTCAGGGCTTCTCCAGCCTGTCTTTCCTTCTTTTCCACGAGGTGCTCCAAAGCACTCGTTGACGTCTTCTTCCACTTATTGAGTTGTCCACGATCCATCTTTCCTTGTTGATATGTCTTCCTTGGTCTTCTCTTCCAACAGCTAGATTTTCCTTCCTTTGCTCCTACTTTTTTGCTTATTTAACCACTTTGACCCATTCTCAATCAATGTGTTTTCCGCGCAGTTCATACTTCACCTTTCTTCCCTACTCTTCGCTTTCTTCCATAACCAAGGGCCAACAACCATGGAAAAGGTTTTTGAAAAAAATGTTGACAACGACAGGGTTGACAGTGCTTGGGATCCGATGCAATGAGTGGTATCGTTGCAACGGATACCAAACACCCCAAACACAACTAAAAAAACCTTAAAAAAAATCTATTGCTTAAAAAATAAACCCTATAAAAATCCATAGCTTAAAAAAAAAGAGGAGCACAAAGAAAAACAAGAAGAACATTATGGCTTTCAATACTCAAGGTAACGATGAAACCCTTATATTTTTTTTAACATGCATTGAAAATAGTTTGAATCAAATAGGGAAAGATTGAAATGATCAGTAGAATGAAATCACATACCAGAAATTTCTTCTCTACAAATTTGTATGTGCCCTACGGATCCCTTCCAAATTTGTCTCTTCAAAAAAACCCAGCCACTCCAAGGTCTTTCGTGGAAAATATCTCTTCCACAAATCTTCCCTATAAATTCTGCTAAAAACATGAAATAATGAATAGTGTTTTAATTTATAAACAAATACATTTTGAAAAATGAAATTCCCTCTCTTTTTCACTGTATTTTTTCAATTTGTATGTAAAAACACTTATTAAACTGTATATTTAAAAATTTAAATTTGTCGTCAAATCGGTGTGCCTCACTAATTAGTGTGCCCCGGTGAGTATATAATAATGAATGCATCGATCCCAATTTATTGACAAAATAGAAATGCAAACCTCCGCTATTAAAATTTACGAATATTTTGGTTTGTGAAAGTTCTAACAGATGTAACAATTCAGTGTATTTCATAGTGTGTCGCGCAGGTGCGTTCTCTATATATAGACACACCAGTGCTTTATAAAATAAATAAAAGCACCAAAAAAATTTAATATCAAATTCATGCACATATTGATGATAGTTTTGGCTCAAATGCAAGGAAAAGAAGGTTATAATATCAAATGGTCAATACTTCAAATTGTAGCTCATTCCATATTGTTGCAAGTTTGTCAACTTCTTGCACACAATTTGAAATAATTCTATATTTTATTTAAAATTCATTTATCTGATTGTATTTATGTCATTTATCCACGTGCATTTGAATAATTGTTCATTGAATTTTGTAGAATTATAAATTGAGATTGAGTTCGTATGAGCAAGATATTCTACCAATGCAAAAATGTCACAAGATCTTATCAAGAGAAAGACATCGTAGGCAAATGTTTGATGAAAATGGACAATTGCTTTACCTTGCTAATT
>SNQJ01S0245957.1:9633-22899 GCA_010110895.2 Picea sitchensis | reverse complement strand
GGAAGGCTGATAGATTAAGTATTCAAATGCTTACAAAGTGACTTTTGATTTATTTCTGTCATATATAGTAACAGACTTCAACAACAACTGCAAGATGAAATTCTGAGACTTTTAAGTATAAACATGGATACCTTTTTGTGTATCTAGAAGGTTCTTTGAGCACTTTTTTGTCTAGATGCCTGAATGAAAAAACTGAAGATGGATCTGGAAACCTTGTGAAAAATTGAGACTTTTGAGTATAAACTCGATATATTTCAGAAACTGGACTTTGAATGCCCTTTTTGGCACAATCCCCAAATCTGTCCTGATTGGACAGTCCGTACGGCCTCTGATGCATGCCAATTCTGTACCACGTCGAACTACATGAAAATACCACCTCGGTCTACATGAAAATTCACTTTGGTCACTGTGCAACATCACCTCAATCTGCGTGCCTATCTCTGCCTGCATCACAACTCCTTCTCCTCAAGATCCGTGCTCATGCCCCATTTAAATAATAAAAAACAATGGTTTTTGGGGAGGCGCGAGCTATGGGCCACGTGCCCTCCGAAATCCCCCAAATCTCTGCATCTTTTAAGTTTGTCATGCCATTACTTTCCACTTCCCATGGTGATGGCGCATTGGTAGCTTTAGTGGTTTTGAGGGCGGAAGTCCCGAGGTCAAACCCGTGGGCTTCCCCTCCTTGGCGTGATTTGTTATATGTTTCTTTTAACATATTTGATATATGGTATGGTAGCACATGATTTATGTTTTAATACATATCACATTTGGACTTATGAGATGGTATATGCGTGCGATTTGTGTTATATCACATTTGGACTTATGATATGGTTTTAATATATGCGTGCGATTTGTGTTATATCACATTTGGATTTGTGTTATATTTAATAAAATATGGTTGGCACGATTTAATACCATATGGTTGGTGCGATTTTAATACCCATTATATGGTGCGTTATAACATATGTTATGTTTTAACATATGTGTTTTGGGTTTTATCATATAGTTTTTTATATACATTTAAATACCAAGGGGTGTCTCAGTGTTGGCAAGGCTAGGCACTTGACCACCCCTTTTTTTTTCAAAACCATGGGGTCATGGTGGCCTTTTCACAAGGTCTTGGGTTCAATTCCCATAGTCCCAAATTACATCATTTCTAACCATTTTCCACCAATCTTCGACAAAACTTCAGCTGTTGATATCTTTGTCATCTGGAGGTCATTTTTCCTGAAATGAATGTCACTGGAAAGATGATGACGAGCTCTTCCACTTTGTAAGATTTAATTTTAATTTTGAATACTTTAACTCTATCGAATTTTGAGATGATCCACCTGGATCAGGAAAGGAGTCGGAGCAGACTTGCATTCTGTCATGTGAAATATCTCAAGAAGATCTCATGCATACTTGGCCTGAGATAGTTTGATGCTTGATGCATCCTAACTGATCTTAAGTCCAAGGAAGAAGTGTAGTGGACCCATGTTCGTCATAAAAAACCTGTCATGTAGAATCCTCTTGATTGCAGAAATCACCGAAGTCGATGAACCTGTGATTAGAAAATCATCAACGTACACAACTAAATGTAGAAGTGAATCAATCGTCCTAAGCATGTAGACATTTTGGTATAATTTATAATGTACAAAGTTCTGTGACAACAGGTAGGAGTCCATATTGGCATACCATGCCCTCATATCCTACTTGAGGCCATAAAGGGACTTCTTTAGTCGACAGACCAAAGATGAGTCCTGCACAAATCCCTGAGGCTGCTCCATATAGATCTCCTCAGAGAGATTGCCATGAAGAAATGAATTCTTCATGTCCATATGATGGACTTCCCATCCTTTGGCTACCACAATGGCAAGTGCCAATCGTATGGAATCCATATTCTCTACTGGAGTGAACGTCTCATCATAGTCAATACCATGAACCTGCTAAAAGCCTTTGGTGACAAGCCTGGATTTGTATCTGCTAATTTGTCCATCCGATGCACTCTTGGTCTTGTAGACCCATCTACATATGACAAGTTTCCTCTCAGAAGGAATGGAAACCAGATACCAAGTTTGGTTCTCGAGGAGGGAGTTGTACTCCTCCTGCATGGCGGATTCCCAAAAGGGATTTCCAACATCCTCGCCATAAGACTGTCGATTTGAAGACTAAACCAAGAAAATATGCCTGGAGGGAAATGTTTCAGTGGCAGTGAGTGAAATAGGAGGCTCCTCGAAATCAGATCGAGTCCTCCTAGTGTCGATTGGATCACCAACGAGATCCCCTGTATCATGAAGAGTAGTCTGTGCCCACTTGGGCCTCTACTCTGGCTCTGAAAGTACATCTAGATTCTTTGACTCTGCATCTGACTATACTGACTCTGAATCTAAATCATCTGATTCCTCTGAATCATAAATCTCATCTAAATATTTGGCATGTTCATTCTTATCATCTCGGACAAGTGGAAGAATGAATGTCTCTGCATGTGGTTGTTGAGGTACATGCAAGACACTTTCCTCAAATTGTACACTTCGCTCAATGATGAGTCGGTCTGAGGAAAGATCAATAAGTCTATATCCCTTCACATTGTCGGGGTATCCAACAAAAATGCACTCAGTTCTCTGTGGATCAAGTGCCTTCGTCTTTTCAAAGGGAATCCGGGCCCATGTAAGTGAACCAAAAATGCGAAAGTGGGTCACTTCTAGTTTGAGGCCGCTCCAAGCCTCATGTATTATCCTTGACAGATATATGGAGAGATATTTGTTGGATGTATGTTGCACAATTAAGTTCTTTTTCCCATAGTCTATGTGGTAGAGACTTTGCATACAACATGCAATATGCCATCTCCTTTAGAGATCTGTTTTTCCGCTCGACAACTCTATTTTGCTGTGGAGAATAGGGAATTGTGTGCTGCAAATGGATCCCTGCATCATGGAAAAGATCATGGATCTCATGATTTACATACTCTCATCCATTATCAGTTTGAAGGATCTTGATCTCTTTCCGGACTGTGTCTCAACCAGGGCTTTGAAATCTTTGAGGTGTTGAAAGACATCAGATTTTTTCCTGAGAAAGTAGATCCATGTAAAACATGAGAAATCATCAACAAAAATGAGAACTAACCTCACTTTTATGATTGATGGATGGGTAAAAGGACCCATAAGGTCGCTGTGGATCATATCTAAAGGTGTGAAGTCTCTCTGAGACTTTCCCTTGTCGAATTTCTCTTGAGGGTGTTTATTGAGAACACATCCCTCACACACTCCCTTGGAGAAATGGATGCATGGTAGACCATAAACCAATATTTGCTTGCTAATTTCTTGCATGTATCTGAAATTCAAATGTCCAAACCTTTCGTGCCATATCCTACTACTTTCATCAGCATGAGTAAGTAGTAAAGAAAAATCAGGTTCAATGAATTAAAAAAATGTATACAATCTAGACTAATGATTTACCTCACCGGTAGAAAACCCTAGAGTTGGTTTGAATGTCGTAGATGTTCACAGAATTTGGTGTGAATATGACTTTATTTCCAGTGTTAGAATTCGTCATCTAATACATGGAGAGAAGGTTGACAGAAAGTTTGGGAACGTGCAACACATTCTCAAAGATTTTGTTGGTGAGTTCAATCCTTCCTTAGTCGGTGACTTCGACAGAAGAGTTGTCCCACATCAGAATGGGAGGAACTTTGCATGCATAAAAATAAGAATATACTTCTTTTTAGTTAGCCATGTGATGTGATTCTCCTGAATCAATGATCCAAGCATCGAGAGAGGAGTTGATGGCAATCAACGCATGGATAGAATTTCCTTTCTTGGAATTCAGATCTTCTGGCTTCTTCTTCTTGGCACCCTCAGGGATGAAATATACGAGGTTGTTTTGATGAAGTATTTGAGACATCAGATCTATTTTGTTTTGCATGCATGCAGATTCCGAATGGAATCCTTTGTGACAGTACGTGCATTTCTCCCCTTTTCTTCCCTTTTCCCCTTTGGATCCGAAGGCATAGGTGAAGGGTTTTGTGTACCCTTCCTTCTTTAGATGTGTATGAGCTTTCCTTTTATATTTATCTTTAGATTTATGATATTTGTTCTTCCATCATGTAGAGTGAGTGCATGCTCCCCTGGGCCTTTGATTGTGCCCATGTTGATGAGCCTCGTTTGCTCTTGCGTCTGGGATTCGATAAAGTCCTCAAGAGAAGGCATCTTCCAGGTGGCTCCAGAGGCGAATCTAACAGTATGGAATGTGGATACAAATACATAGAATTCAATACCAAGCTTGGAGACAATGGTGAGAACCATTTGTTTCTCCTCCTTCGATTTATCAACCCCACAAGCTTTGAGTTGCGACAGTAAATCCTTGAATTTTGTAAAGAAATCTTGGATATTATCGAAGCTTTCTGGATCCAATGTGAGCATCTCCACCTCCATCATTTGTCCCCTCATCTCATCATGTTTTCCAAAGATCTCTTCCAAGGTGGTCCAGGCTTCATTGGGAGTGTTATAGGAATATATATGAAAAAGGATATCGGGAGAAATAAGACTACAAATTGTTTCGAGTGCCTCATCCATGCGATTTAAATACTTGGATTTTTCTATGGATGATGTCGGTTTTGTATCTGTATTCAAGGTTAACCTGTACAACCCTATGGTTCAGAGATGTATGGATATTTTCTCCTTCCATGCAACATAATTGTAAGGTGTAAGAATGAATTCTTTTTGGAATTCCATCTTTTCGTTGTCTTCAATCTTTTGCACCTGCAAAACATTTTGGTGTAGCTTTTACTTAGCAGTCTGTCGGATTTGATACCATGTAAATGTGTTGAACCTGTACATAATAGATCTAGCTAAATAATAATAGACACATTTGCAGAGAGAATTGGAGAGATAAGAAGAAGGAGAGAAAGAATGAAAGAATTTTCATTAACCGTTGTGAATAATGAATAATTTACACATGATATACTGTGTATAACTTAATGAGTGCACAATGGAGGAGAACCAATGCACCATAGTGGTGGTATAGAGTGATTTGGACACACACCAATAGTTATGGGAGTGAAATTCCACCTACTCTAGTCTCTCAATCAGTTACGGGAGTGAACTGCCACCTAGTCTAGTATCTCAGGTAGTTGTTACACATGATTTTGGTCACTTTGGTGATGTCTTAACAATGATGTGTTCAGGATCCCAATAAGGAATTTTTGCTTGAGAAAGTTGGCTCTTGTCTTCTTCCAAAAAAATACTTTTAAAATGAATTAGCAGGTTGCCTGTGGCCTAGGGTGTGAGAATCCTTCATTCTCGCAGGCCACCCACACTTAGGGTGCAAACTTCTCGCAGTTTGCTCCATACACAGGGTGCGAACCTGTTTTTAAGCTTGGAAAGGAGAAGAGGTCTCGAGGGTTATAGAAGGGAATCTTCTAGAAAATGAGTTGGCATTCACATGGTTTTCATTCTATTGACTTCTCATATTTGATGGAATCATCCTCATCCATGTAACCATCTCTCCTTCTCCTATATATTGAAGAGTTTCTCATGGAAAAGTTTAAGCAAGATTGAATGAAGAATTGGTGTAAGTATTTTGTGAAGAACCCTACTTGGACAGAAGCTTGAAGGTTCTATTTGGCCTATCAAGAGAAATTTGATCTTCTTCATGCAAGAACAGAGCAATTGTGTGTGTTGGAACCAAGGGTCACTGAAAGGAAGCTTGCAACATCAAGGAAATCAAGTTGTATCTTCTACTTTTGATTAATATGATACAATGACATGTCCCTTTCCCATAAAGTCACTCTCACTTTATTGTGTAATTCCTTGATCATATGCATAAGTTGACATTGAATATATATTGTTATCTTCTGATGCAGGAGCATCGCCAACAACAAGCGAGCGTGGGGAAAGCACTAACACATTTTGACACATGTTGAATTGTTTAAAATGTTTTGAAGTTGGATGCGCCAAACATAAATGAAAAAATTAAGAAATGGTGCACTTCTTGATTGCAATCAGACCTTGAGCGTCCCGCTCTCATCTGAAGGACTAAGAGGCATTTATGTTAAAGAATGTAACTAGGTAGGCTTGAATTCTTAGATTAGATATTTTTAGGAGACGGAGGGAAAACGGATATAGACACCCTCATTGTATAGTTGTAACATTATTATGATTATGAGAAGAGAGCATAGGAGAGCAGAAGCTAAGAGATGTGTAGAGTAAAACCCCATGTAAAGAGGTTCTGGATTAATACAAAGATCTTTGGTTCAGACTCATGGTGTCAAATTGTTTTTTGCGTTGTGCATGTTGAGTGATATATGCGTGTTTACTGTCTATTATGCATTTTCTTTGATGCATGAATGTATGATTTCATGTTGAAAGTTTGAAATCTAAAGAGAGGGAGAGTAAAGAATGAGTTTCAATTGTTTCTCTGTCTGAGCAAGAGTTTTCCTGCAAGGAGTGCAATGAAATTGTCCACAAGGTGTGTGTTGACAGAAGTCAAAGTTTGTCTCTGGAAGCTCAGGAGAGATAACCTTGTTCTCATTCTTGCAAACGTGCAAGTTGCACACAGGAGCCGTGAAAGGTGTGCGCAGGCCGAGTAGATTCTAAGAGTTTTCAGCCGGAGGAAACTACTGAAAGACTGTTGTCACAGAGAGTGCACAGAGTCGAAGACTTCAATACTTGGAAGTATTGAAGAGTTTCCACAAGGAGTGCATGCAGGAGTCTTCTTGAAGACTCGATTGTCGAAGAAAAGGTCAGGAAGTTTAGTGCCTTGAAGTATTGGAAGAAGGCGCAGTGATATCATTTCACGGGTGGACAAGTTTTGCGAAAGAACACTTTTTTCATTTCGCATGAATAGTTGAGGAGGAAATTGACGGTCGGAGTTCTTCGTGGAGAATTCACGAAGTTCCGGAAGCCATCATATCTCGCAGAGGAGTAGGGGAGTTACGAAAACATTCGTCAAGTGCAAGATCGAGAGAAATCGAACCGTGGGATCCAAGCCAACAAGGACCGTTGGACCAGGAACCCCATCGCATTTCACGTGTTCATGGGTTCAGAGGTTGAGAGGAGTTATTTTTTATTTCAAAAGTCGTGAAGCACCGAGAGCCAAGGCACAGAGGAAACACATGGAAGAACCGTAAGGTGGACCCAGGAAGTGGACCGGTGGACAATTGTCACATATTGGGAGGAGTCAACACCCCGTTGACCTCTCGCATCTCGGGGACTCAGGAGATAAGGGAACAAAAGCTCGAGCCTTTGAATAACAAATTCACGAGTAGCAAGAACTAGAGGAGAAAAGTCAATATCGCCTCTCGGGGGTTTGGGAAAGAAAGGTGCCAGGGTTGGACCTTTGAAACTCGAGAAGGCGCGAGAGGTGAGAAATGATAGTGCTTAGTCTATCCGGTCGTCGTGCAAGGAGGGTGCTGACGGAAGAAAGGGCTATACCTATTTTTTTATCTCGGGTATCGTGGATTTGAGAAGGAAGAGTCAGGAGTCACGACTCGTGAACTCGCGAGATAGTGAGCTACGAAAAGGACCTGTGGATCTATCGATAATTTGCAGACTCCAGTGGGAATTGAAAGAGATGATCTGGCTCAAGGGCATATATAACGATCCTGTGAGTGGATCTCAGCCCCAGGGCCGATAGGTCTGTGTCATTTTTGGTATCAGAGCTTGACTCTATTTGTATACTTCATACAAAGAAAGCGAGAAAGAAATATCATCTATTCCACCGAGAAGAAGAGACAGGCAAACACCCGATCTGCCAGAGGAAAGGGAAATTCCAAGAGGAAGAGGTAGGTAGGTGCCAAATCCAGCCATGGAAAGAGAGATGCGTGACATATGCACCAGACTTGAGGACATGGAGATAACATAGAGGTGCACAGCTGGTGTTGGAGATGTCAGTGATTTTGAAAGTGAAGATGAAGATGGACATGAAGGAGAAGAAGTTGCAGCAGAAGATGTAGCAAATGAATGCCTACTTAGGGTTGTTGCAAGAATGGGTGCTAAGGAAAAAATGGATATTCTAGTATACGAGGGAAACCTGGATGCTGAAGAGCTTCTAGACTGGATTAGAGCTTTGGACACATATTTTGACTATGAAGATGTCAAGGAAGACAAAAAGGTCAAACATGTTGTCATAAGATTGAAAGGACATGCAACATTGTGGTGGGATGAGCTACAAGATGACAGATGCTACAAGGGAAAGTAGAAAATCAAAAGTTGGGATAGGATGATCACAAAGATGAAGGCGAAATTCATTCCTAGGGATTACTAGATTACTCTGTTTCGGAGAATGCAAAATTTGAGACAAAAGTTGATGATAGTAAAGGAATACACTGAAGAATTCTACAGGCTGAACATTAGAGCAGGTCATCGTGAAAGTGATGATGAAAAGGTTTCCAAATATATGAATGGTCTGAGATACGAAATTCAGGATGAGATGAACACAATGACCATACAAACGGTGGAAGATGCTTATTAGATGGCTCTAAAGGATGAAGAGAAGTTGAGCCGAAAGCAAAGTCAAAGAGGCCGAGGAAGAAGTCAGCCTAGAGACAAATCAATTTCCCAGGATAGAAATCATAAACCCAAGGAAGAGGGGAAGAAATATCAGACTTAGACTGAGAGAGGTGCAAGCTCACAGAGAGGGAAGCATACCGAACAGAGAGGTCAGTATGCTGATGGAAACATTTTTCCTCGTACCATAGGTAGAGGAAGAGGAAGAGGTGGAGTGGTAAAATTCTTCACATGTGGAAAGAATGGACACAAGTCTTATGAGTGTCCAGATAAGAAGAAAGAAGGTGGTGAAACTCACATTGTCGAAGCACAGAGGCAGAATGTTGAGGCAGAGGATGCTGAAGGCGGAAGATCGTTGATGATGCGAAAAGTTCTCTTAACGCCAGAGAAGGAGGTGGAGAATCCAGTTCAAAGGAACAGTCTTTTTCGGACTTCTTGAAGACCAAAGACAAGGTAGGAAAGGTCATCGTGGATAGTGGTAGCACAGATAATCTCGTTTCTACAAATATGGTAGAAAATATGGAGTTGGAGATGATTGAACATACGAGTCCATACAGAGTTTCATGGCTACAAAAAAGACATCAGGTAAATGTCACTAAACAATGTTTAGTTGAATTTAAAATAGGAGGGTATAAAGATGAAATACTCTGTGATGTCATTCCCATGGATGTTTGTCATCTATTGCTAGGTAGATCGTGGCAATATGACAAAAATGTGATTCATGATGGGAGGAAGAACACATACACCCTAGAGAAGAATGAGAGAACTCACATGTTGCTTCCAATCAAAGATAAAGAGGTGAAACCTGAAGTAAGAAACACTATACTTCTCATGAGTGGGAAGGAACTTCTTACCGAGGTTAAGAAGAAGGAGGAACCGCAATTCATTGTGGTCAGGAAGCCTAAAATTGTTTTAACTAGTACAAGGGTAGATGATTTACTGGAAGAGGTTCAAAAACTATTGGAAGAGTTTGCTGACATAGTAGTGGATGAACTACCTCATTCGTTGCCACCGATCAGAAGTGTGAGTCATCATATTGATCTCATACCTGGATCTAGTTTACCAAAAAAGGCAGCGTACAGGTTGACGCCGCAGGAAAATGAAGAAGTCAAAAGACAGGTCCAGGAATTAATGGACAAAGGGTTGATTAGATAAAGATTGAGTCTGTGTGTTGTTCCAACAATGCTCAGTCCAAAGAAAGACAGAGGTTGGAGGATGTGTACTAACTCAAGGAAAATCAACAAGATAACCATCAGGTACAGATTTCCACTGCCAAGAATGGATGATCTAATGGATTGCTTGAGTGGGGCCAAATTTTTTTCAAAGATTGATTTGAAAAGTGGATGTCACCAGATTCGTATGAGAGAAGGTGATGAATGGAAGACAACCTTCAAGACTAACGAAGGGTTGTATGAATGGCTTGTTATGCCATTTGTCTTTATGAACACGTCGAGTACTTTCATGAGGTTGATGAATGAAGTCCTGAAGGATTTCATCGAAAAATTTGTCATAGTGTATCTTGATGACATACCGATTTTCAGTAAAACAGAGGCAGAGCATATGAAACATTTGGCTACAGTGATGAAGAGGCCACAGTAAGAGAAGTTTCTAATAAACATGAAGAAATCCTCGTTCATGAAGACAGAGCTCATTTATTTGGGTTTTGTTATTTCTGTAGATAAGTTGAGGATGGATCCAGATAAGGTGGAGGTAATTAAGAATTGGCTATCACCAAAGAGTATATTTGAGGTGAGAAGTTTTCATGGATTGGCTAGTTTCTATAGGAAGTTCATCAGGAATTTCAGTGGAATTAGTGCACCGATGATGGACACAGTGAAGAAGAGACACAAGTCTTTTCATTGGACAGAATAAGCAGAGAAAAGTTTTAATTCGCTAAAAAGGAAAATTATGGAACAACCAATTTTGGTGTTGTCGGATTTCAAAAAGACATTTCAAGTAAAATGTGATGCAAGTGGATTTGCAATAGGGGCAGTCTTGAGCCAAGAATATAGGCCGATAGCATACTTCAGCGAGAAGCTGAATGAAGCGAAAGTGAAATACTACACGTATGACAAGGAGTTCTATGCTATTATTCAGGCATTGAAGAAATTGAGACACTACTTGATTCCTAAGGAGTTTGTCTTATACAGTGACAATCATGCTTTGCAATTTGTGACTCAACAGGAGAAGTTGAATCAAAGACACGTTAAATGGGTTGAATACATGTAGAACTTTACTTTTGTAACTAAGCATATTTYTGAAACTGCTAACAAAGTTGTTKATGCTTTGAGCAGGAAATGTTTGYTGTTGCARKAGTTCAGAGTCAAAACACTGGGTTTTGATGATCTCAGGGACATGTAYARAGATGATCTAGATTTTAAGGAGGYATATGAAGCAGCTGAGAATCCAATTCTCAGGGACAGAAGCCAGTGGATAGAAGACATGATCCAGGAAGGATTATTGTTTAAGGGTAATCAACTTTGTATTCCAAAATGCTCCATGAGGGAGAATTTGTTGAAGGAGAAACATAGTGGAGGATTGGTCAGACATTTCGGTCATGACAAGACGTTCCCAAAGTTAAACGAATAATATTTTTGGCCAGGAATGAGGGAAGACGCCAAAATATTCATGGACAGATGCATAATTTGTCAACATTCAAAAGCAAAGAGGCGGAATGCAGGCTTTTATCAACCGTTACCCATACCTGACAGGCCGTGGGATGCTGTAAGCATGGACTTCATATTGGGGCTGCCAAGAAAAAAAAGAGGGTTTGACTCGATCTTTGTGGTGGTGGATAGATTTTCTAAGATGGAACACTTCATACCATGCCAGAAAACCGGTGACGCAACTCACATTGAGAATCTAGTTTTCAAAGAAGTCATTCGACTTCACGGCTTACCAAGGAGCATAGTTTCAGATCGAGACACCAATTTCGTGGGACACTTTTCGAGAACCTTATGCAAAAAGCTAGGAACAAAAGTGTCATTCAGTTCAAATTATCATCCTCAGAAGAATGGATAGACAAAATTTGTGAACAAAAGTTTGGGTGACTTGCTGAGGAGCTTGGTGATAGAACACCATAGTCAGTGGGACAATATTCTGCCACAAGCGAACTTTGCTTATAATGATTCAATCAACAGAAGCACAGGGTAGAGTCCATTCCAGATTGTTTATGGGATGTAGCCAAGAGGAGTTTCAAAATTGAGGGATTCAGAACAAAATGCAACTAGGAGTGCTAGTGCAGAGGATTTTGCCGAAGCAATGAAGGAACTTCACAGCCAGGTGAAGGAGCGATTGCAGAACTCGAGCTAAGAGTATAAATGCAGAGCATATCAACAAAGGAGACAACTTCAATTTGAGGTTGGTGATTTGATTTTGGCACATCTGAGAAAGGAAAGGTTCCCGAAGGGGACATATAACAAATTGAATATGAAGAATATCAGACCATGTAAGGTCTTGAAGAAATTTGGGGCAAATGCTTATGAGATTGAATTACCCGATGGGATCGAAATTTCTCCGATATTCAATGTCTCAGATTTGTACCCATACAAAGATAAAGAAGCTGGAACAAGTGATGAACAACCAGAGGTTCAGTGGACAAAACAGATGCCAGTTGCAGAGAAGCCATAGATGGAAAGCATACTGGACAAAAGAGTTAGCAAGAGGACCAGGCGAAAGGAATATTTTGAATACTTGGTCAAGTGGAAGGGACATCCAGTTGAAGATTCCAGATGGTAGAATGAAGCAGAGATTAAAAAGCATGGATAGACCATGTGAGAGCTCATGGACAGGAGCCCATGGAAATTTTCAAGCGAGGGAGTATGATGCAGGAGCATTGCCAACAACAAGCGAGCGTGGGGCTAGCGCTAATGCATTTTGACACATGATGAATTGTTTAAAATGTTTTAAAGTTGGATGCGCAAAATGTAAATGAAACAATTAAGAATGGACGTACTTGATCCAGGTGGATATCGGTGGTGACCCACCTTTTCCAAATGGCTAAAAATGGCTTTCTGGCAATTTTGGCAATTTACTATTCTTAGCAGGTTTTAACTTCCGAGGCCATTTTGAGGGTCCAAATGAAGGTTTTTCAAGATAGAGGTTCTAAATGATATCCAAAGGCATATTGAGCCCCCAAAATGAATCTCCTCAATGATACCTTTCCAACGAGCTATCACACGCCTAAAACGGAGATCGTGTGCAAAAGTTACGACCCCGGGAAGTTGATGTACTCACTTACCCAAACGGGGCCCACATGACTTTTGGCGCTTCATCTCCTAGGGTTAGGTTTTTGGATGTCTAGGACTTTTGGCATTCCCTTTTATTGTAAAATTTCCTTTAGAGCCTCATTGTAATCATCTTCTTGTGAATGCGAGTAGCCGTCACATCTCTTCTCAGAGATAAGCTGCCACCATTCTAGTGAGTCTTTCACTCTGTATTTTACAGTCTCTGTACATTTCTTTCTTTAATAGAAATCCTGTATTACTGTATATATGTATTTATGGTTTCATATATGATAAATTTCTATTATATTATTGAATATCTTCGATATCTCTGTGCATTTCTTTATTATATCTCCACTCTCATTTCGTGCCGAAAATAATCTGGATCATTGGTATCAGAGCCACTTTGGAGGCACCTCGCCTTTCAAGGTACAAGTTAATTTTGATATTCCTATATTTGAAGGACAGATAGATGCAGAAGCCCTAGAAAAATGGTTAACTCTGCTGGAAGGTTATTTCTCTGTTCACAATTTTTTCGACAAAGAAAAGATCACCTT